>BRDA01007860.1:0-37500 GCA_036984385.1 Crenuchus spilurus | reverse complement strand
TGAGGGTGTTGGTATGGGTGGGGAGTGTTGGGAGAAAATGCGGTAGGTGCATTGTAGGCCAAGGCCTTGTGTACTCTTTGACAGAGAGAGGTCAGCCGAAGTTAAGCACAGAATCTTCTTTATTCTCTTCTTCGTCTTCCCCGTAAAAAAAGTGTGAGAAACAAGACCCCACGTCCATGTCAAAGTGAAGACAAATACCTTTCCCCCGTCAGCTCCCTCCCCCCTGGACCGCCGGCTCCGAGTGGTGACTGTCAGAATCGCACTGTTAAGTGACTGCATGCCACACTTTGCTGATCTTGCCCTCTCTTTGTGGATGTTGTTGTGTCTTGTTCTTTTCTTTCTCTCTTGCTCTCTCTCTCTCTCTCTCTCTTTGTCTCCTTGGCTTGCCTTGCTCGCTTTACCTTGTTGTAGCCGAGGCTTTTCAAGCTGCTAGTTCTTCTTTGGGCATCCTGGAGGCACGGCAAAGCCCACACACACACACACACACACACACTTGTACACACTTTTTTTTTCTTTCTTGTTTTTCATTCTTTTTTTTAATGTTTCTTCACTTGTGGGAAGATTTCTGTGCAGTGGCGTAAACTCTCAGGCAGCCTTTCTCTTGCTCTCCTGTCATTTGTTTGTATTTTGATTATTTTTGACTGACCGCTTTAAAGTTTGCTGTGAGAGCCCAGCTGATTGGAGAGGAGAGGGCGAAACTGAGGTGTGTGAAGATGGGTAGCGGTGTGTGATCTGTGGGCTGCTGTGCATGGGTCTGGCCGGACGTCCAGAGACAGCCCCGGCCAAGAATGGTGCGTCCGTGAAGTTAGCGAGCAAGTGAGGGACACATGTGCCCCATCAAACACAAAAGCAGCTTTGGGGACAAACTCAGGGCAGAAAAAGGGACGAAAGAAGAGAAAGAAGAAAAAAGGAGGAAGAAAGGAGGTGCTGTGTTGTGCTGTCGGCTGTAAAGAGGGGAAGCAGTGGTGGAGGGGGGGTCGGGGGGGGTCATGTACCCGCGGGACGGCCTGCTGCTTGGCTTGGACGACAGGGCAGAGAAAGGGGCAGCTCTGGCCTCCAGCCTGTCCCTGCTACAACAGGTCAGCTGCTGGCCACTCACGCTCAATGCCTGGGTAAGTACTGGGCAGTTCTAGGTCCACATTCACATACAGCCTCTATTTTTCCCTTTGCCCTTTGTCTTTTTTATCCTCTTATCTGTTCTTTCTCATAGAATTTCTCTGTATCTGTGTGGAATGTACAGTGCATCACAGGTCATTTTAGCTCTCTTTAAGCTCGTGTGTGTGTGTGTGTGTGTGTGTGTACACACTTATACAATGGGGGGGGTGACTGTATGAGTGGGAGTTTCATATGAAGTGTTTTGAAGTTGTGTGCGCTTGGGGTCTAATGAAAGGTTGTGTAACCGAAGGCAGATATAATTTTTATGTAAACTTTACAATTTTGATCAGGCATATTCAGCATTGGCATTCACTTTTATCATTTATTAACATACTAATATTAATGATTTTCCATTAACTTTTTTTTTCCAACAACGATCTTTAAAAAAATGCAGATAATTTTTTTAGCTGTTTACATTTTTTCCTTTAAATTAATTTCTGCATTTAAAATATTCTTACACAGAATTTGAGTTTGAATCTGAAAAGAAAACCAATATTTTTGTTGATTTTTGTATGTAGTCCGAGTGTAGCAGTGTAATGAGAATAAAATAAATTGGATGAGGAATTCCAGCCTGGGAATAGACAGACAGCTGTGATTTAAGGTATCGTTTTAAATTTTGTTTTGATGTTCGTAGACATTTAATGGTGTGCTCTGTCCATGTCCCAATTTCACTTAATTTGTTACATTAAAAGTCAAATATACATATTAAGAATAGAATGAAATAAATTATAAATCCTACATCCTGTTCCTACATATTTAGCTTCGTTTCTGTAGACTGTAATTTTTTGTCTGTTAGATTATTTTACTGAAACTATAGGGAGATATTTTGCTGGGTGAGTTTAGAAATGGTTTCTAAATACTAAAATAACTACAGTTATACAGTAACAGGTAGAGCAGCTCAGTTTTAGTGCACTTTAGTGTAATTCTTTCTGCAGTTAGACAGAGCCTGTGACTCTTATGTATACTCTTGACACTACTCTATGTGTGTGTGTGTGTGTGTGTGTGTTTTCTACATTGTGTCCCTGTGTGCGCTTGGATGCGAGCCACTGGCACGTTCAGTGGTGGAGTTCAGGTCCCTGGCAGCTTTTCCTGCTAGCTCTGGAATTTGTAGGCCTGAGAGTGCACCTATCCATCACTGTGCTGTCAGACCCCCACCTCCACACCCCCACATCCCCCCCAACCACAACCTCACCACAGCTCATTAAGGCCCGCAGGCCCTACTGACAACTCATCATATCATGACATAGAACGTGGAGAAGCGTTCTGGCCCCCAGGGGCCACAAGGTCACCACCTTCACATTTAGGCTTTAAATTGCAAGGTGCCACTGAGCGGAAATGCAAGGCCAACAGCTTTTCCTGGCTGGCTTTGTCCAGCTCTCTGGCATCCATAACCCTGCAGCAGCCCAACCCCCCCCTGCCTTAGACTTCCAAACTCTGTCTCATCACTGCTGCTCAGCTGAGATTTTTATTTAACTAATTACAACTGGACAGATATCACAGGTGAAAAATGTGTGTGTGTGTGTGTGTGTGTGTGTGGTGTGTGTGAGAGAGGGACAGGACTTGATGGACGCAGCAGTGAAGCGAGTGTGACAAACAGGCCTCTCCACACACACACTCTCCATTATAGCAGCCAGGCCTTTTGTAAGACCACCACTAGGGGTCACGACCCCAAGCGTAAACTGTCAATCGCATTGGTTTGGCAAGGCTCAGCAGCAAGGGGTCCAAGCACTCTCGCACATTCTTCTGCATGTGTCAAAGACAGTTTACTGACACGTGCACTGAAGAAGAGATTTTTGTCATTTTTTCCTCTCTGTTTTGGGTCGGGGGGGGGCAGTGTATGGTAAAAGCTTTTTCCCCCTCACCTTAAGCATAGACTTGTAGCTTGTTTTTGGGTTTAAAGACCATGAATCCTTTTAAAACTGTCCTGTACACATTTCCAGCCCTCTTATCTGTGTTACAGTGATGTAAGTTGTAGGAGGTATTGGCAAACGATTGAACAGAAGGCACTCATCATTTTTTTGATTTGCATATAACAAACAAAGACGCCCCCATATTTCCTTTATTGTCTTTGTGCAGTGTTCACGCGCACACAACTGTACGTCTATCTGAAAGTCTTCCTCACATCCTCTCCAGCTCCAGCGCTGTTTAGAAACAAGCTTGTGAGAATGCCGTTTTGTTTCTGTCCGGCAGTAGCCTGTGTAGGTGGTCTTCTTCACTCCCCACAACCGCTAGAGACAATTAGCCATGTCTGGAGGAACAGTCTGAAGCCATTGTACAATAGCACAGAGGTCAATAGTGCCATGTTTAAAGTGGGAATTTTCTGAAGACTCTGGACTGAGCTGAGTAGCACTTTGGAGGATGTGATTGTATATTATGAGAGAAGTGATGATCCATTTGTTATTTTTTATGTGTGTGTGTGAGTTACTGGAGACCACAGTATTAGGAATGGATGCTGGGTAAAAGAGGAAAATGTAAGAATATTGGCATTCCAGAACACTTGCATTCCAAACAATGGAAGTGTTATTAATATTTACTTTGGAGTTGGACATACATTGCATGAAACTTCAGTTGCATATAAAATATCACCTGTTCAACTACTAACAATTTAAATAACTCAACACACGTTAAACTGTAAACAGACTCCACAAGTGTTTTAACTTTGGCCCCAGACTGACGCCTTTTTTTTGTAAGTGTAATTCCAGTCTCTCCCCTTTCCTTCATCCTGGTTGTCTTTTCAGGGCTTTGCTAATCTGTCCAGCGCTGGTGGAGCGAGCGTTACTGTAGCGAGGAGTGCTCATATGCAGCGCTGCCCAGAAGGCAGATAAACGCAGTGGCTGCCTATTATTTGTGGGGTGTTTGAAAGGGGGCCTGTTAGACCCACAGTGACTGTGATGTAAATCATTTGGCTTGTCTCTGGGTGAATGTGGCCGCAGTGGACGGCCATTTGGAACCGTCTCTCAATGGAGAGGCCCTGGACAAAAGAACTCATTTAAATGGCTACTAAAGCCTTTCAGCGCAGAGAGAATTGACAACATTCTTTCACATCATTACGGAGGGGGAGGTTATGGGGGGTAGCGTGTGGTGCCGAGGGGGAGGTTATGGGGGACTAGCAGGCGGACGGGGGGCATTACTGCCTCAATGGCAAACTCGTCAACTGTGTTTGGCAGCTGTCATCGTCCCGTCCCTTTTTCTGATGACAAGTTGTTTTTTTTTTCCTTTAACCACCCACCTTCCCCATTTCCAGCTTTAACGAGTTGCCTCTCCGTCCTCCTGCTCTTTCGTTCTCTCTTCTTCTTCACTTTTTCTTTTTCCCCCCTCGTCCTGTCTCTCGTCCTAACTCTCTCTCCAGCCGTGGCTTTGCTCAGGGGCCTGAATGAGTCCCCAGAGCCCTTTTCTTTCTCCCAGCAGCTCTGCTCAGTTCATTAATCTTTCATTGGGAATATGGCGGAGTGGAACACCCCCCCACCCCCCCAAATATGGCCCCTGCTCCCCCCTCCTCTCCCCCTCTCTGGTTGAGGGGCCCTGGGTGAATGCTTTAACCGCTCAGGCCCAGGCTGCAGTCAATCTTGGACATGCAGGGGCTCGTCTCTTCCACTCCAAATGTGGGGGGAGTGACTCGGATAGATTAGGCCTGACAAAAGGATGGCTTGTGTCCGCTTTCACAAAGCCTGTACAAATGTTCACAGTCATTGTTTCGTGTTTTTTTTAAGTACTTTGTGACGGCCCACTTTGCCAGGCTTTACCGTGTGTCATTGGGGGCCTCGGTTTGATTGGCTGGGTTGTAAGAGGAGAAACCGGCTAGTCTGTACTTGCCCTGACAGTCTCCTTGAACCCTCCACAGCAGACACTCTGCTGTCAATCAAACTTGTGAATGCCAGGCGTGACTAAGGGCGGGTCAGCAGTAGTGTACACGCACTCTCCTGGCACTTTCCCATAGTTCACACTTGTGCTTTTGTGCACATTCATGTGCTTTCCAGTGACTACCCAGGTGTGTCCTGTTTCTTAAATGTCTACAGTGCGCAAGAACCACATTAATTACAGCCAAGCAGGACTGGGATAAGCATGTTCCCCACAACGGTGATGCTGTAACGGTGCTTCAGAAGTGTCTGAATTCATCATCATGAGAAGCTGACCATCCTCAAACAAACAGTGTAAACGTGTCTTGAAGCAAGAAAACAAATGGCACGGACTTTTGGACAGGATGTACCTCCAAATACTCCACACTGCTCCTCCAGGCCTCCTACTGCTAGTCACAACGCTTAGCTCCACCACATTTTATCTACGGCATCCCGAATAAAAGGATTTTTGGGTGAAATGGAGGCAGGCTGTAATCCATGCCCGGGCCATGGTGGGGCCTGTCTAATCTACAGCGGAGCCATAATCTGGTTAGGTAGCGTGTGCTGGGAATCCACTAATGCCAGGCTATGCTTCAGCACCCCTCCGTTCAGCTGTAATCTTGGGTAATTGAAAACGGGTCCTGCGCCACTTAGGAGCACAAAGAGCAGATTACATAGCTAAAACCAATTTGGCCACGACGCAGAAATAGATTTTCTCAACCTCCCCTCCCCGTGTTTTATAATGCAAACCCTCCCCAAAAAACCAGGCCCAGGAGGAAGAGGAGAAGGGGGAGGGAAGGAAGGGGGGGGAGCTGAGAGAGGGAGTGATGGAGGTAGAAGGTTGTGGGCGGCTGCTGCTGAAGTGTGTTTGGATTGCCTGCCATTTTGTTTATTAGGTGGTTTCTCTGATTGTGCTTGTGATGATAGCTCTGGGCACAGTCAGGGGGTTAGAGGGGTGTAGAGTTTAACCAGCAGCCATAAAGGCTGTTCTCAGTGTCAGATGACTGCTTCGATCTGTCCTGTGGCACCGTGAGTGTTTTTAATTACAAACCACAATGCTGTGAAAACAGGCCTGCGGTTGGAGACGAAGGGCTTGATCATTTGATAGCGTAGTATTTTGTTGGATCTTGACAAATGTGTCAACTGTAGGCACCTGGTTTCTCTGTCTTAGTATCATATATAACAGATTAACATGTTGCTTTCTTCCCCATCTCTCTCTGTCTCTCTCTCTCTGTAGTCGAATAAGGTCCCCGTGGTACAGCACCCTCACCATGTGCACCCGCTTACGCCTCTGATCACATACAGCAATGAACACTTCACGCCTGGCAACCCTCCTCCACACCTACAGACAGACGTGGACCCCAAAACAGGTAAGAGGACTAGTAGTCAGTACTAGTGAACAGTAAACAGTAGAACTTGTGATGGGTGATGCACAGCAAATTACAGCTATGAATGTCACCAACATAGTGCAGGAGTAATGTCATTTCCACAACTGCTGACCAGGGTCAGTGGAGCTGCTTAACTCAAGCAGAGGGCTTCCTCTTTTAAGTGACGGCAAGTGCACTTACAGGTGGGCAAAAAGACAAAGACTGCTTTCTCCACACTTAAGCATCCTCAAAGAACAAAAGCTTCAACTTCCTGTTTCTCCACATGGATTGGGCAAGTCGTCTTTCACCGTTTGAATTATTTAGAGATTGTCCATTTTGTCTGTTAAATTTGCAGTGCCTAAATTATTTCTTTCAATTACGTGCTGCATAAGTCAGCAGTCTAAACCTGGCTGTTTATGGAACCTCGTTGCTTTGGCTGCGTTTGGAGTAACAGTGCTCTTATGATGACGACTCTCATTACAAAGGGCCAATAAGAATTCAGAGGCTGTTTAATGTGGCATGTAATGGGACTGCTTAATTAAGTTTAGCATTTAATTAATTAATGAGCTATATTAAGACCCCTGTTTGTATTGGCTAATCTGTAGTGCTGCTGAAGTCTTCCTTACTGCTTAGTCACACAGTGCAAAAAGCAAGTGTTATCGAAGTTACCTGAAGAAACATTTTAAGCATGTGAACCAGGATTTTTTTAAATCTACTTTGTCCTAAAAGTCTCCATTTAGTAAGCAAACTTTAACTAATGCTAATGCTCACTAATGCTCTCTCTGGAATGTGTGGTGTCATTGTGGCAGTAGCAGTTATTTATTATAATAATAAAATAATAATAATAATAAAAAATAATAATAATAATAAAATAAATAATAATAATAATAATAAAATTAATAAAAATAATAATAATTATTATTATTATTTGTGTACAAATTTCAGAAATCTCTTATTTTTGTCCTTTGATGTTGAATTGGTATTTCAAAGCCATCATCACCACTTTCACAGGCACTCAAAATATTGAATATTTAATTTATCCTTTTTATTCTTATTATTTTTACTATTGTCTTCTTTTCGAATAAAGTATCAGGCATTGTGGGAGATTTCTAACAGTTTATAAGTAACTGACAGTTAGAGCTATCACACCCATATCTTTATTTTTGTGGTCACTGAATCAGCTGTGATGTCAGCTGCTGTGAACTCATGTTAGCTTTCTGACCTGCATATGAAAATGCAGTGCATTAAAATAGCTACACACTGATGAATGACACTTTATACCCACTACCACACTACACAAGGCTTCAGTGGGATTTTTATCTTCTTGAAAACTTTGAATGAAGTAGTCCAGCTATTGCTCCAGGCACCATTCTGTGGTGGAAGCCTTTGGCAGTTTAGGACACTTGGACTGTGCTATCAGGGCCACTGTGCACTTAACTAGCACAATCGCTAGTTACGTTTTCCTCAAATGAAAGTTGAATACTTGAGAAGTGGGTCTGGACTGAGCTGTGCTATTTGAGTTGCTGTCTCAGGCTTAACCTGAATGCATGGTCCAGTGACGGGAAACCCTGAGCACAGCAGAGCCTTTGGCCTGAATTTGGCTAATCTTTGAGCCTCTCACACCGTACAGCGTAGGCGGTGCTCATTTCTAAACCACAATTATCACACAATTAACCCTGTGATTCAACAGGCAAATGTGACAGGGTCCCTTTCTCCCCCTCTTCCTCATCTGTGCGGTACTTTGTGGCTGCCTCCACAAGCTTTGATCAGAACGTGTTCTGTAGTGGGTTACATGTGAACACAGTCTTTTTTCCCTCCTCCTCCCCCCCTTCTGCCCACCTTCCTGTGATGTTGAGTCTGTTCGGTTGTACCGTCCACAAAGCAGTCAAACTTCATGATATGAATTTCTGTGCCAGGACAAGTGGATGAATGTTTCTTCTTCTGTTGTTATAGGAATACCAAGGCCTCCGCATCCTCCAGATATATCCCCCTACTACCCTCTGTCGCCTGGCACTGTCGGCCAGATCCCCCATCCACTAGGATGGTTAGTACCACAGTAAGCAAAACCCTTTTATTCTTCTTCTCTTGTCTTATTGTCATCACGTGTATGTGTGCTAAGCCTCCCTAAACAGCAGAGTCATAGTAAACAGGACTGAATTCATATTTCTGCCATAGCAGACAGTTCTTATGAGCTTTGAAAAGCCAAAATTGGCTTGAAAGTATTATTATTGCAGTCTGTGCCTCTTCCCTGTACTACATCAATATTTTGGCAGTTTCTGGAACCTTGCTAAGGACCTCTTAGGCTTCTGCTTGGTCATAGTAAACCACAAAGGCTAACTCTACGCCACTGTGCAGTTTATATATTCAACTAATGCACCTTTGGGGTAGTGCACTGTGGCTTTCTTCCTCCCCTAAACCCTAAGTTGCTTCTTTGTGGCAAATGCTATTTTGCATGTCTCTGTATTGTCCAATTAGAGTAATGAACTGTGATTGCCAGTATTTTACCCACAATTCCACACGGGGGCTCTCCCCTGGTAACTCTTGTCAACACTTGTTAATATGACAAAAGGCTACAAATTAAGCTCTGTTAATTTAATGTTTTCTCACCGCGATCTAAATACCGAGAGAGGCCCCGAGCGCAGCCGCGGCCCTTTGATTCTCTGCACTTTATTTTGGTATAAATTTACATTCATTATTGTTTGTCTTTGGATGTGTAGACCTCAATTAGCGTGATGGCTCCATTAAAGGGCCCGGCGCTTCGTCTTTAATTATCACAACAAAACACCTAGTTCCAGCTCAGGGAGAGGGGCCTCCATCGACACCAAGCACGGGGTTATGAAATTTAATTAGCCATTCCTATCAGATTTGTGGCATTCAAATTGTTCAGAGTTTGCTTCCCTTTGATCGGCGCTCTGCAATCCCCTAGATTTTTGTTCTGATCAAATGAGAATAAAGCCGCCTGCATGGAGAGTGAGAGGTGTGGTTTTTTTTCACCTCTTTTTCATCCTTTCCTTTACCTCCATCCCTTTCTTCTTTTCCCAGGCAAGGTCAACCAGTTTACCCAATCACAACGGGAGGTTTTAGACACCCCTACCCAACTGCCCTCACTGTCAACGCATCCATGTCAAGGTGAGTCGTGCCTTGGGACAGAGCACACGGGGAGAATGCTAGCATGGGTAGCGGGCACGTCAAAAACACGCCATAAACTTTCCCTTAAGGAGAGGCTGCTCACGCCTCAGCGTTCAAAAAGGCAGTCCCCAGCGCTCCGCTCTCTATTCAAATATTAATTATTGTTATCATTTTATAATGAGGCCCCTGAAGAGCGTTTACCCCTGCTGAATGGTAGAGGATGAGAGAGGATTGTTAATATCTTCTGTGCTGTTTTTTAGAGCTGCACAATAAATAAGTCAATGAATCCACTGCTAAGCAGTAAAGACTGAGGGGCTGCTATATTTTGTACACTGGGCGAGAGCATGGTGGCTATTACAGTCCAGCTCAAGTGGAGATCTGGACACAAACACACCCAAGGGAGCATTTGTAGAACTGTGTGTGTGTGTGTGTACACACGAGTGAGAGAGAGTGTGTGTTTGTTTTTACTGTCACTGCGAGTGCTCCCTGGGGATTCTTAGCTGCTTGTGTCGTGTGAAGTAGGAGGGGTTAACTGTAGATGACAAATCTCCTTATGGTTTGTTGTTTTTAATGTCTTTCAAAAACAAAAGAGAAGCAGAAAAGCACAAACTGTTCCATATGGGGGCTCCTTCCACCCACTCCTCCAGACCTTCTTCATCCCCCTCCTCAGTACTGCAACATGTCACCCTTAGCTCAGCGGTGATGATGATGATGATAAGAGAAGTCTGAAAGGCAAAGAGAGAGAGTAGGAGAGTCAGACCAGGTTTATAGTTTGGCAAAGCCCATTTTTGTCTCCTGACAGTGACAAAGTCCTGTTTAATTGCTGTGTGATTGGAAAAGCAGTGTAAGTGGGCTGGTTCTGTGGAGCCACAGGACATTGATGGATAAGTGTGAGCAAGGGGAGTGTGTGTGTGTGTGTGTGTGTGTATGAAACTCCTGTAAAGCCTGACTCGGGGTTAGTGTGTGTAGAAGAACTGAACACAGATCCTCCAACAGCTGTGTGTCCAACACTGACAGAAAAGCCGTTATTAGCTTTAGCATGTTCACTGTATTTTACTGTGTAGGGTTGTTTTCCACTTTAATCCTCACTCTCTGTAACTAAGTGTAGTTTACAACACCAGACAAAGTGATAACAGATAAATGATAACACAAGTAACATTAACACTCTCAGATGGGAATGTGATCTTAACTTGAAGGTTAAACTTCAGACTGTTTATGTTCATCCAGCCTGAAATATTCAGAGCATTGACACAAGCTTTTCTTTTTTCACGCATCTGAAAAATTCATTCATTCATTATCACACCCGCTTATTCCTAATCAGGGTCGCGATTAGTCCCCTACCCCCTTTCTGGGCGCAGGGCAGGGCTGTACACTATTCAGCTAAGCCCAGGGCGCCAGTCCATCGCTGGGTGAACACAAATGCGCACACATACACACACATATGGACAATTTAGAGTAGCCAATCCACCTGACCTCCATGTTTTTGGATTGTGGGAGGAAACCGAAGACCCCGGAGGAAACCCACGCAGACACGGGGAGAACATGGAAACTCCGCTCAGATGGGGACTCGAACCCAAGACCTCAGCGCTGAGAGGCGAATCAGAAAAATAAATGTATTATAATAGTTTATATCTCAGCTTGGTGTGTGATACATCTACAGGCCTCTATAGCTGCCCATGATTTGTGGAGGCTTGAGCAGTGAGCTAGCACTGATATCCCACATGGCCTGGTCTGTGTGTGTGTGTGTGTGGTAGCTGTGGGATCTTGCCACGGCTGGCTGAACTTTGCTTGCTCCACACCCAGGTGTGTGTGTGTGTGTGTGTGTGTGTATATTTGTGTGTATTCCTGCAGACACTGCTGCTGAACCAGCCTCCAGTGGACCTGGGCTTAAGTGACAGCTAATTCCCCCCTAATGAGCCCTTTATATTGTGATCATCCTATTTCCAGGGCTGCCTAATTGAATCTGTTGAATGGGGGCTAGGGGGATTGGAGCTGGGCTGGGGAAAAGCTAATGTGTTTTGATAATCTGTAATTGAATTAGCATAGATTAATAGGTGGTGGTCTCCTGTCTGCATGCAGGGAAGGTGCTTTAGCATGTTTGTGTCAAAAACCGCAATGCTCACTTGTGTACACACACACACACACACCAGCCAACCGCTGTACTGTCACCTGCCTCCTGGAAAAATAATGAACGGCAGGAGAAGTCTTCGTTAATTGTTGATTTTTTTCTGTGTCATAAGGTTATTACAGAGCAATAGAACGAAAGGGAAAGAGAAAAGACAGATGTGGTGTGTGTGAGAGAGAGAGAGAGAGAGAGATGTTGCTTTATGAGGCTTCACCCTCTGTGCACGCTGCAGTAACGCTGACCTCGAGGGCTCTGGCCATTCAAAGCTCTTCAGCCATTTGTGCCTCCGCTTCCTGCATTTGGCCACGAGAGCTGTTCTTGGCTCTTGAACTGCTCACAGGCTGGCGTTTAGTATGCACTTTAGCGCACGGCGCTCGTGTAGCGCGTCTCTCTGCACCCAGATATCACTGCAGCCTCCTGAAAAATACATTTGAGACGGCGAAGAGAGAGTGGACTTGGATCCAGCAAATGAGCTACATTATTTTGATAATGGGGTGAAAGACGAGCAGGTCCATCACCCGTCCCGAGTGGCAAGGGGGAGGAAGTGTAGGCCCCCTGCCCCCCTGCCCACGCCTGCCCTTTGATATGTTCCTCCATCTGCACCTATGCTCCCATTCGTTCGTTTTTCTGGGGGGAAGAGAGAGTAACACCAGCAGGGTCATTATACATTAAACAGGCACGGGGGCCACAGCTCCAATCGGCAATTAAATGGCACTCGCTGACACGCGGCTGGTGAGGTAGAAGATTGAGACGTCTGAGCCTGCAGGGGCCCTCTCTCTCGCTCTCGCTCTCCCTCCCCTTTCTCTCTCTGTAGGGCTAAATTGGTGGCAGTCTCTGCTCTGTGCTGATGAGCTGGATGATGCCCTCTGCTTCAAAGAGATGGTCGTCTTGTTTAAACCATAACCTGGGCCTTGCTACGGCAACGGCACTTGTGTGTAGGGGTGTTGATGGTGTTGGGGGAACAGGGGCTGCTGGGACACGAGGAGAGAGGGGGTAAAATTGGACTGTGGAACAGAGGAAATTTTAACAAGTATGCAGGGAAGGAGGGGAGGTTTGGGGTAAAGGGGGAAGGGGGGTCTAATGATTGGAGAGCTGCATCTATTGCACAGGTCCCCTCAGTAGAGGCAGGCGGGCAGATGACATGGCGCAAACACAAATGTGTCAGGGATGAAGGGAGGAGAGAGGAGTGGAGAGGAGAGACTGGGGGAAAAACACAGTCCCCAGAGAGTGCCTCCAACAGAAACTAGTTGTTCCTTGTGAGTTTATGCTCATCATTATATTCTGGCTCCAAGCCATGCAGCCAGACTCAGCCGGATAATGAGCTGGTTTTTTTTTCCTCTTTTTTTCTTTTTTTTTTAATATTCCTTCTCTTTTTTTCATCATCATCTTCCACTCCTATTCTCAGCTATGAGGCTCTCTCTCTCACATAAATATTCGCTTACATTCTACACCATCACACAGGAATTTATCTAAGCTTTCTTCAGGCTAATTACTTTGTGTTGGGAGACAGCATGATGTGTCTTTAAGATCTTATTAACGATAATCTTTTCAATCTGTATGGCCATGGGAAATTGGTTTTATTAATTTGATATGTAGCAGGAGACGGAGGGGAAGGAGAACGACCAGACAAAAAGTATCGTTCTGAATCAGGCAATTGGCTGCGCAGCAATGCAAATAATTGCTAAATCCCAAAAGACGAAGTCCGTCATTATAAACAGGGACGTTTGTCATCTACAGAAACCTTTTTACTCCATTAACATGGGCTTATTTAATACATCTAATCCTAAACATGACTGTTTTTGTATGTGTCTGCCCCCATTTCACCCGTGTCCACTCTGACCATTTACACAGTCTTCTCTCCTCCAGATTCCCTCCTCACATGGTGCCCCCCCACCACAGTTTGCACACCACGGGGATCCCTCACCCTGCCATCGTCACACCCAACGTCAAGCAGGAGTCCTCTCACAGTGACATCACGCTCAACAGCTCGTGAGTTTTTTTTTTTTTTTTTTCCCCTCATTTCTCATGTTTACCTGTTTTTTTCCCACAATGCAACCTGGCATTACTTCTCAATGACCCCTCCTCCCCATCTCTCTTCCCTCAACAGGAAACATCAGGATCAGAAAAAGGAGGATGAAAAGAAAAAGCCACACATAAAGAAGCCTCTGAATGCGTTCATGCTGTACATGAAGGAAATGAGGGCCAAAGTGGTGGCAGAATGCACGCTGAAAGAGAGCGCAGCTATCAATCAAATCCTGGGCCGAAGGGTGAGTGTGCCACAGGCTGTATACAAACAGTCATTTTGCATTTGTGTCTTAATGCTCAACTCAACTTCTGAGCACCATTCTGTACATTTCCTCTGACACTCAAGTGTCATACTGTTCAGCAGTGCCATCGTATAAGTGTGCCATCCTTACCTCAGTTAAGATGACAACTGTAGTGTCAATGAAATCTCTGTAACCTTCATTTGTATCGTCCTTCTGTTTGTGTGTCATGGTGTAGTGGCACGCACTGTCTAGAGAGGAGCAGGCCAAATACTACGAGCTGGCCAGGAAAGAACGACAGCTACACATGCAGCTCTACCCTGGCTGGTCAGCACGTGACAACTATGTAAGTTTTTAAGTTTTCAAAATGTAACGCTCATTTCTCCCCTCAGAAATTTAGGGACGTTTTAATGGAGCTTCTGTTAAAACGCTGCAAGCTGCTTATTAGCTTGTCCTCCAAAACCTCCCTCTGTAGACCTGTGCAGCTCAACCGTACTGGGATCCAGTGGATATTTTCACTCTTGCATTGGCATTTCAGGCCGTGTCATTTTGTTCTCTGCTGTCCATCAGGCCACAAACACACACCGTCTTATAGCCGGGATGCTGCAGCAAAAGGGCAGGTTTCTGATGCTTCTCTCAGCAGCAGTGTAGCTTCTCCTTTACTGTATATGTGTTCAGCCCCATTCTGCAGTGAGCTTCTCAGCTGCTTTCATTAGTATTCTGCTGCTTCACCTAAAAAAAGAAAGACGAGCTCAGATCAGAGTAATTAAATAACCGCAGGGCCTAAACGCCCCACAGCTCTGATGAAAGAGAACGTCTCTCTCCAGCGCGGAGACACCCCGAATGGGGAATGACCACACCGTTTTATGGCCTAGACGGATCCACGGCTCGTCCCAAACGCCCGACAAATCGCCCTCCGCCCCAACCTGTCACTCCTACTGCAGTCTGATGACTCCCAAAGCCAAAAGAAAAGAGCAGGTTTATTTCAATGAAGTTCAGCCTCAGAAAGGAGATTCTCCTTTAAAATACAGGCTCAGGTACAGCTGCTCGACTCGGTCAGCGGCTGCTCACGTGTCCAGCAGATCCAAGGCCATCTCTGGTTTTCTAAAGGCCGAGATACAAGCAGTCGAGAGTAGAGCTCTCATCCTTTCTCAACTCTCCCTGCAGTAATCATCCTCTTTCAAAGAAACCTCGAGAGCCTTAAATCGTTTCACAACAGAAGGGAAAACTAAGAAGTAGCTTGAAAACAAAGGAATAAACACAAGAGAAACCGAGAAGGAGGGAGAGAGAAAAGGAAAGTTCTGCTCTGGCCTGCAGTGGCAGTTCAGTCCTCCAGGCTCCAGCATGAATAAATGAATGAGTAAAAACACGGGTCTCTCTCGTTCATTTCATGTCTCGGCCCTTTTCTGCAATATAATAACTAAGGTTCCTGTCTTTCTTTTTTTTTGGCGGCTAACCAACAGGGGAAAAAGAAGAAGAGAAAAAGGGAAAAGCAGCAAGCAGAGGGCAATGGTAAGTGAGCTGCAATTATGTCTCATATTAGAGCAGATCCATCATCTGTCACAAGGGTGACATCTCAAAGATAAAAGTCCAGCTTTTTTTCTCTTCATCCTTTTTGTGCCTGCCTCATTTTGTATATAGTTATGCTACCCAATGCAATATTTACACGTTAGACTGCTTGATATCCCCCACCCTAGCCCTATGTCGAGCACTAATAACATTGAATATGCATGAACCATCATCATCCGCATCCCCCCCCCCCCAGTCCCTCGTGGCCCAGCCCCGCCCCCTTCCTCCCCCCCCCAGCATTTAGCATACTGTGAGATGTGTGTTTTGAGAATGTGTGTGAGTTAATCATGCTGCTGAGAGCTGGTCCTGTACCAGCACTGACCGTGGTGCCATGCCTGTGTCATGCCAGTGGACTGTGCTTCATGTTTGTCTCGTGTGGGCTGTGCTTGCTGCATGCTTTAGATTTACGGATATAATCCATTTAAAAAGGAAAGAAATAACTGTGCATATCTTTAAATTAAGGAGGTTTGCTGGTTCTTTGATTTATTCATCCTGACATTCTTCTTTATGCTGATTTTGATCATTCTGATTCTATATTGTGAGATGTGACGGAGAAATGCGCAGTAATGATGTGTTTGCAATCTTTCCATCATGGAATCCCTTTTGAAGGCCTCTCTATCTGTTCTTTTTTTTTTCAGAACACAGAGAATATTTTCCAAATCCTTGCCTTTCACTCCCTCCGATTACAGGTGCTAATGTCATTTTAAGTCTTAAATTACTAACTTGCTTTTCCTTCCCCCCTCTTTTGAGATGATTACACATTTAATTATCCATGTTTTGTGCAGTATACTTCAATTCCTTTCATGAAAAATGCTAGCTGTGCCTTTACCTGTTCTGAATTGCTCTTTATTTATATTCATTTGCTCTTTTAATTCTCTTTTTAAGAAGAGCTCACTCCTGATTTGCTCGTACTCTCACTTTATTTTGCTCCTGCTGTTCAGTTACAGTCATGTTTCTTTTGGTCATTATATAATTTCTGCCAAGGATGCTTCCATGTCAAAAGTCCAGTATTGATGACGTTTCGTAAACATCAGCTGCAGTATATTTATAGAAAAGACTGTCGCAAAGTCGATGTCTGACAATAAGCAGAGATATTATCAGGGTAAACCTCCTTAATCTACTGGCTTCAGTAGCTGCCCATTCTCCAGCATCTCTGTTCAGCCCGACTAAAAGCTCCGGGCCTGCCTCCAGCTCCTCTCTCTCTCTCTCACACACTCCTCCCCTCTCCCCTTTCTAAACATCCCTGCCCTCTTCAGTACTGGTGTGAAAGGTAGATGAACGTAGGCCGGAGTTCACAGCGGTCTCTTGCTTTTTAACATTTCGCTGGCTGCACCTAACCAACACTTGCCCTGCCGGTTGCTCCTACTGCCGCTTCCGTCCCTCATCCCCTCATCTCCTCCAGTGTAGAACAGAGGCCTCATAGCAAGCCTTACACAGCAGACATGTAATGATATCTGCTGCTGCACAGTGTCCACCCTCTTTTAACAAACAAGCATTTGCTCTCATGTTAGATTTCCTGCCTTTACGTTGGCTTTTATTCTGACGTTTCCTGCTCTTTTTTGCTTGGTTTGGTTTCTGATTAATTTGCCGTTTCCTCCTGTTTGCTTGCGGTTTTGACTTTTCCTTTGTTTTATTTCTCGCTACTTTCTGAAATGCTAACAGTACATGGCAGTCCTTACTGTAAAGGAATACTGCACAATTAAATGCTGTAAACTAAAACCTGTCTATGGGGGAAACAGTTATGCAATACCGTGATTCAGAGTGATTTTAGATTCATTGGTTTCCGTTTTTATTTCCCTCCCTGTCTCTGCACTTTTTTGTCATTCCTCCTTCCCACTGCTGGCTTCCTCCCACTTCATCGGGTCAGACCTGAGTGCCCCTAAGAAGTGTCGTGCACGCTTTGGGCTCGATCAGCAGAATAACTGGTGTGGCCCATGCAGGTGTGTATCTGGTGTGTGCTGGCAGGTACACTAGAGCAGGTGACAGCTGGGGAACTCTTACACTGGCACTTCCTCCCTCTGCTCTCTTCCTATCTCTCTCCATCTCTCTCTTCTCTCTCTCTCTCTATCTCTCGACACCCCTTCCTCTACCAGTCCACTGCTTCTGCCACATAGGGAACAGTTGCTTTAAGCTGCAAATGGATGCGGTGCTGTATGACTACGATTTGTATGTGAAATGATTGTGTGCACATGCAGTGGCATAACCCAGGACCTGAACACAGTCAAGCAGCCAATTCTGTCAGGCATTGAACCAGCATTTACGTGTTCTTTGAACACACAGCGCTCCTCACATCGTATGACCTCTGAGTACAAAAAGGGTCCAATTTTACAGGGTAGTGGCTGAGAGGGGTTGGGCTTGGCATCCGCTGGTAAGTGTTGGGGAGGTAATGCCAGTGTCCGTAGCTGAAACCTACGCTCTAGTTTACATGCCTTGTTTGTCCAAATGACATGTCCATTGTCTTTTTCTTTTTTTTTTTTTTTTTCTCCTTCTTGTGTTTTTGTATCTACCCTTTTGGCTAACAGATGCAAATACCCCTAAGAAGTGTCGTGCCTTGTTCGGGCTTGACCAGCTGGGTTTATGGTGCAAACCCTGCAGGTATATTCCAAGTGCACTCTTGGGAGGATGAAAATAATCATAATTATTGGTTTTAATAAAAGTGAAGATTCATTTCTGCTTTTCACCACAAAATGTTTCCTCCTTCTGATCATTTTGGCCTGTTTTCTTTTTGCTTTGTCTGTCAAATGTCTCTTGCTGTCACAGAAACATGTCATGCTGTAATAGAAAAGTTAAGTCCTGGGGCAGAAAATGGCTTTGTAATTTCTATCAAGTCACTGTTTATGTTATTACGAGTGATGAAAGATGATGATTGGGTATTATTTGTAGCCAGTAGGTTACTCTGACATTTTTTCCTGCAACAAAATTAAGTGTATTTATATTTTTTGCACTAAATGCGGCAGTTATCCATGGAACGATCCATTTTCTGCCTTGAGGTAAATCTCTGATGTCATGATGGTCTTGATTGGCCTTCTATATAAACATTGTTGTAATGCAGCCTCTTGCCTTCACTCCCTCCCTCTCTGATAACCCTCTACTCAGCCCAAACCTCTTGTCTTTCTGTTCTAACACAAGCAGTCTTTGAATTGGGAATATGTTGATGGTAGGTATTTGTTTCTGCTAAGTAATACCCTTCTCTGTGTCACGCTTGTGCTCTCTCCACCCCCTTAACTCTCATCACAGACGCCAGACATTGTCCTGTTCTGTTGTGTTATACCTCTGTATGCTATGTGCAGCTCATTTTCATCTCTCTTTTCTTTCACAGTCCACGTTAAGTCCTGATTATTGAGTGATTTAAAGCTCATTCCACATTGGCTTACACTGCTACAAGATCAGCATTAGCAACCGCTGTCTAAATGTAGGCCATAGCCTAACTGGATGCTTCACAGTGTATCAGCTAAGATGATAAGTAAGACAGAGAGCAAAGCTGCGTCCCTACACACGCACACTGAGGAAGAGGTCTGGATGGTTTTAGAAGCGCTGGGGAGAAGCCATGGTAATTGTGCCCTTATTTAGGGAGCTGGGAGGTTAAAAGACCCCACTCGGTTCTGTTTCCTGAAAGATGCATCTGGTGTAATTCCCCCAGAGATGCCGAAATCAATAAAGAACAGGGAAAGATACTTAGAATCAATAGGGATCTTAAAAAATGGATATTAGATTATTTGTAGCCTTTTGACAGACAGTTAGCACAGTGCTAGCCTGAGCTGCTCTACAGAGCTCACACAGAGTAGCATCTTAAATCTGAAGAACACTACTCGCTTACAGAACTGCTCTGTCCTTTCCTTTGGTTGTCTGTCCACCATTGTGCTTCTTCACAGCCCTCTACAGATCACTGCATGTCTTCAGTTCTGCATGCTCTTTGCCTAAACAGAGTGTTTGTGTCTGGACTCTGGAGCTCTGTCCATTTCTCTCTTTTCCTTCTCATCCCTATGCCTCTTAAATTTGTTCCTCAGACAGTCTGTATTTCTGTCCTTGTCCTTCTGCCTCTCTCTCTCTCTCTCTCCGTCCTCTTGCACTTTTGTCTCAAACCTATACCTGCATAAGACCAGGCAGGGGTATAACTTAGGAAACAATCCTTACCTGGAGTTGAATAGGATTTATAATGACGTTACTTAAAAAAGCGTTTCAATTTACATTCACTGAACTCCATCCTTCATTGCTCTATAGTCCCCCCCCCCCGTCTTCCAATTCTCTTCCCCATATCTGTTTGTTTTGCTGTCTCTGTCTTACGTACCTACAGTAGTGGAGGCTGAATAGCTTAACTTGGCCTTTAGGCAGGATAGAGAGATTTCTTTACTTGTTTTTATTTTTTTGGTGAAGGGGGGGGGGGGTAAGGGGGTGGTCAGGTCAGGCTAGGGCAAGGTACACAGTCTCTCTCTCTCTCTCTCTCTCTAGTTTCTCTCTCTTTCTCTGCTCCTGATTCTTAACAGGGTATGTATCCAGTCACCTTGGAGACGAGGAAATCACTCACTCTCTCTCTGGCTCACTCACTCTCTCACACTCTCACTCGATATCTCACCATGTCTCTTGCGCTCCCTCTCCCGCCCCTCTCGGCGTACTGGCTTGGCGCTTGGTGAGCTTTTGCCCGTGTGGCTGGCTGGGATGGCTGGCCGTAGGCGTAGCAGACGAGGGAGGGTCCTGACCCGAGCAGAAATGCAAACATGGCGCTGCGACCTCTATGCACAGCGCTCACACACATGTCTTAGGGGCAGGCTGAGAGTAGCGCATCTCCTCTAACCTCTTACCTCTCCATCTGAACTCCCCCCCAAGGAACATCCAGAAAAAAGCAGGAAAGAGACATGAAAAAAGGAAGCAAAAGAGAGGAGTGTAATAATTCAAGCTGATGTGTAAACCGGATGGGTTCCCTTGCGGTTTGCCTCGCCGAGGTGGAGTTCTTTTGTTTAGAGCTCGTTCTGTTATCTCGCTAGGAGAAAACAAAGGCAGATATAGTGCTCACCTCTTTGACTGTGTCCCTCCGAGCCTCGGAGCCGGTTACTCTTCCTCCCTTTGCCTCTCGTCATCCCTTTCCCCATCCTCCTCTCACCGTCTCCTTGTCTGGCATCTGTGTATCTGTTCATCTTTCTCCTCCATGTCCTCCCTTTCTTCTCCCATTCTCCTCTGCATGTGTACTAATGGGATGAAAGGTGAGAGGGAGTCGGTGGCAAAGAGCAAAAAGTGCTCAGGTGCCCATCTGTTTGTATTGGCATTCTCAGAAAGCAATAGCATCCAATTAGATGCACTATCCTACCCAAGGTTATCAATCGATATCTGAAAATGTTCAGTCATGCTCAAGCGCTGCACACTGCACAACTCAATTTTACACACTGAATATTGCCGGTGGTCACATACATATATGCAGAAGTTTGTGGTGCTGGAAATGTGCATTTAAATGGGTGCTAAGGCTCTAGTACAACAAGCCTACCGGCAAGTTAGAAAGCACTGCTGAGATTATGTAGGAGTTTAAAACAAGGCTGCTCTCTGTTTGCAGGAGAAAAAAGAAGTGCATTCGCTACATTCAAGGTGAAGGCAGCTGTGCCAGTCCTCCTTCTTCGGATGGAAGCTTACTAGAGTCCCCCCCATCATCCCCCTCCATGGTCACCACCTCCCCGCCCTCGAAAGAGTCCAAACCACAGACTGAACAAATGCAACCTCTATCACTGACTATGAAACCGGCCTCCCTGGTCTCATCCTCGCACCACCCACACCAACACCTCACCATGCCTCCGCCCTTAGCTCTGCTGGACAACTCAGGGGCAGGCAAAACGCCCGGCTCCGCCCACAATGGCTCCTTGGACCCTTCAGACGTGTCGTCGTCGTCCCGGCCCTCAGGCTCCGCCTCCTCCCGGCCTACATCAGTGTGTCATTCCCATTCTCTGCTGCCCAGCTCCGCCCCCACGCAACCACTTTCGCTCGTAACCAAGTCAATAGACTAGGCTAGACTAGCTTTGCTTTACCAGCTTTCGATTCCTCTCGTCTGTCTGCTGCCTCTTTTTTATGTTCTCTTCTGCCTCTTTGTTTCTTTTTCTTTTTTTCTGTGCCATTACGGCTTTGGAAATTAGTTAATTCTTTTATCAAAGTTCATTGGTCAATATTTGACCTGTCATTATCTAAAATAAAAGAAATTATTATAATTATAATATTGATAATAAAGTACAATGAGTTGTAGAGTATGGCTTTGTGAATCTGCCAAAATTTTTAAGACTTTTTTTTTTTTTTTTGCTTTTTTTTTTTTTAGTGTTCAACTGTACAACAGAAAAATCCATAATTGTTATGTAGTTTGACAAACACATTAAGACAGATATAAAAGTAGGTTAAGTGAGGATTCAGTGAGCCCTTTTCTCAAAGAGTTGGTTCTACTTCATTATTTGTATTAAATACGAGCTTGCGAACCAATCATTTTACACCTGTTCAAAACACGGAGGGCACGAGGACCGTGGAGACACTTCTCCAGCTGAGGAACAACTTTAATTGTGATGTTACTTGTTCTTGTTTAAATGTACAGAAATATTTGGGGGGATTACTGTGTTAATATGCATCGTTCCATTGCGTTGTCTATTTTATTTTTTATTTTTGTCGTTGTTTACCTTGGGAGTGGGGTTGGGTTGACTAGACTCACTTGGAGGAACTGTTTTGAGATGGGGTGGGGGTTAGGGATTGGGGTATTCAATACAAAATGTCACAACGCTAGGACCAGTAGTATTTATTGCTTTAGAGATTGCTTGTTGTATCCTGTATGTTGTCCCTTTTCAAAATATTTTCTTTCTTAATACATTGTACAAATATTCTTTTTTAATGTAAGCAACTTATATAAATATATATATAAATGATCCATTTTTACAAGGAGGTTTTGAAGTTAAATTGTTTTATTGTTTTAACATACGTTTGTTTTGCTGAAGACCAGAATTCCACCAAAACAGTGTAGATTCTCCAAAACAGATGTATGCACAACTTAATTTCTAGAAACATATCTATAAGCCATTTTACAATAGGAGAAAAGAAAACTTGAAATGGGGACAGTGGGTACCACGTCTTTAGCAGTTGGATCTCGTCTAAAGCCCGTTTTTTATTGCACAGTCTCATCTCCACCGGACTGTAGAATTGTGTACAGATTTTCCGTGCCAAATTTTGTGATAATTTTCACTCCCCCTCTTATTACGCTGTAGGTTTTTGTTGTCAATCGTTTGTTTTTTTTCTTTTTCAACCATACTTTGCTGTGACGTTACATAGATTGCTATGTATGTAGTATAAATGTTGCTATAACAAATGTGTTTGGTAGCAGATTGTCAAATATTAAAATTTAAACTTAAAAAGACGGACGTCATACTGTATAAACCCTCAAGGGCCAAATTATGTATATTAGGAGGTTCATAAAAAAACTATTAAATAACACAAAAAAAACACAAACTGCCACTTTTAAGTACACTACTACATATAGGTAGATAGAAAAAATAGGCATGTTGATGTTGCAAGAAGCTGTAAAAAAGCTACAAGAGAATCATCCATTCGGTGCCATTGTAGTTGACATGACGCGACTGTAAGCCGTCGATTTCTTCTCTGGTTTATTAAGATGCTAATGATGAATAGTTTGAATGTTTCCTTAACGGCTGTGATGTTCCTGTTCTGTTTTACGCTCTTTAGCTTTTATTTTTGTTTGCTTTTTTTTTTTTTTTTTTTTTTTTTTTTTTGTTTTGATTTTATTTTATTTTTTTCCATTATTTGAAATGGTTCCCAAACCATGTTTTTGTAATGAATAAATGTTTATGCTGTACAGTCTCTGTAGCATGCAGTTCTGTATTAATAAAAGCGACTTAGTATGTGCAGATAAGCTTGTGGCCTGGCTTTCTGTGGTGACCGTTTCTGTGGCTTCACGTCTTCATTTGGGCTTTTGTGGGAAAGAAACTTGGCAGTAGAAGAGCGGTGGCTGCTTCGCTGTACGTATATGTAAGCTGCCTCTGATAAATGCTATAAACATAAATAATGATGATGAATGATTCTGAAACTGGGTCAAATCCACCTGAAAACAGTTAGGCCCTTCTGGTGGGGTGACATAAATCTTCTCTCATCACGCAGTGCTGTCTGCATCTGGTTCCACTCTGAGTGGGATTCAGCAGAAAACTCTGAGGAACATCTACAGGGAGCGCTCTTATTCACTCATTAAGTTCATTTACTGTATCAATCAGCCGGTTCAAGATAGCATCTTGTTTTTCCTTCTGGGTCTTGATTCTTGCCTGAATGGCTGTTTTACAAACGATTTTGTCGTTTCTATTTCCAACCTTACCCAGCTTAGGCTAACTGACTTTCAAATGCTCTTAGTTGTGCAAGGCTAGAGCCTTTAACCTGACCCAAGTAGAGTTCTTCCGAGCAACATGCTTCTGTTTACTGTCAGCCTCAACAAAAAATACTTTTTAAAGTCTGTAAAGCCTGAGTATTGGTTTCATTTCCCTAATTATGAACATTCCTTTTATAGCAGTGAAATATGAACCTAAAAGGGAAACATGTCTCAACACGGTCCTTGACATTTGACCGTATGTGGTAGAAAAATAAGCCTGTAGTTTAAAAACGGAGTTGATTGGTCAGGCGAGAGGACACATTTTCTCGCAAAATGCCCAAATGATTCCTCAATATCCTGTTTCTACCTTCAGAAATGTTTCATTGATGTTTTCTGCTGCAAACTGACCTGCGTAAATCCTTGTTCAGATGTTTTCCTGAACGTCTGCCTCACAGGAACAAATCAATAAGGACACAGCTGTCGGTGAGCTCTGCTGCCGTCTTCCTTCTGAAAAGACGAGACACACACGTAAACAAACATCGTGAAGTATCAAATGATTCAGACACAGTTTTAGCTTTCCCTTGCAAAGACGTTCATCAAAAAAAATCCTAGAGGTCCAAACATCAGTCTTAGTCTCTTTCAGACAGCAGATGTGACGTGGCTACAGGAATAGAGAGCGAGTGAGCGTGCAGGTGTAAAGTAGGCGATGGTGAGAGCAAAGCAACATTTCACTGCATTCAGACGTGTCAACCGTGCACGCAAAACGAGGCAGACTTTCAGACAAAGCAGGTTGCATCCACAACTCCAAAAACTGTCAATAGCTCCTGTGCGGAGGAGGGTCAGGGACTGAACACCACGTGGAGGACTGTCTTTCACAACAGAAACAAAAAGCTTTCTGTCTGGAGCTTCAACCTTCAAACGCTGCTAAGATGTGAAGGGAGACGGGCTTCAGTCCAGGTTGTTTTTTTTTTTAAATAATACATTTTTTGTTATCTATTTGTGTTTTGTATTTACGTCCAAAAAGAGCAGAAAATGCAGGTGGGCTTTATGTATGTCATTTATATGTAAAAGACATGGTTTCCAAGTTTTCCGCACAAACTAAACAAAAAATTGTTCAATCAAAAGCAAAAGTAATCAATTTTCTATCCATTCAAAGCTCAGCGCTCTTATTTACCTTTAACAATCTTTCTCACCTACACTCCTTAGTGTTGAGTACACTGTCCTCCACAGCATTTTATTGAATTTATTGTGTTTATCTGGGAGGGAGGGGGGTTCTCTCCATCTATAAAGTAATTATAATTTTATATATACAACCCTTCAGCAAAAACGTGGTGTGTTGAATGGCTCTTTTCACCACACTTACACAACCTATTAAGCCTCTGTTGACCTTGAGTGGACCATCAATTTCCACTTTACTTTTCATCATTCCAGGTATTTTCACATTTTCTTCAGAGAGGTCTGCAATTACAGCATCTTTTATTTATTTATAAAAGCAGATCTCTAAGTCAGGTAAATCCAAAGGACATTTAGGTTCAGCCTAAAATATATAACCTGTGTAGATGCATACATTAAACAGTGTTAATGAAGCATAATAACATGGTCGCTAAGGTCCAACTGTTCAGTACATTCACTTTTCCAGGAGGATATGTATCTGTCCATGATCAAATCAATTAATTACAGCAGCCCTGATGCAATTACGTTCAAGTACAGGTAGTGAAGACAAACCCCTTCAACACTTGAGAGAGGAAAGACTCTGACCGTCCACTCAATTTTCTCCAAGGAACAATATATATGTGCACTAAAAAGATGGTCCTTGAGGTCCATCTGAGTTTTAAACACTACACTCAGACATCAAATCTTAATTGATATGTGAGAAAAAGTAAAAACACTGACATCTAAAGTGCCCTGGATGTTATGAGTTTAGTACTGTTTACACTGATAATGACATTATCAACATTTCTCATTTGAGCATATCCACAGTACTGGGAATCAATTCTTATGGTTTCCATGTAACTTACACAGGTTATAATAAATTATATTTAGTGGATATAATTGATGGTATAAATTGCATTAAATGAACACGTTTGATCATCTACTGTCATGTTAGAAGGTTTTTGTTTTCTAAATCATTGTATAGGGGCGACACGGTGGCTTAGTGGTTAGCATGTTCGCCTCTCAGCGCTGAGGTCTTGGGTTCGAGTCCGCATCTGAGCAGAGTTTCCATGTTCTCCCCGTGTCTCCGTGGGTTTCCTCCCACAGTCCAAAAACATGGAGATCAGGTGAATTGGCTACTCTAAAAAATTACCCTGGTGTGTATGAATGTGTATGTATGTTTGCCCAGATATGGTTGGCACTCTGTCCTGGGTGATCTCGCCGGTGTGTGTGATTGAGTGTGTTGATTGTAAAGCGTCCTTGGGTTTGAGAAAGGCGTTATATAAGTGTATCAATCATCATCATCATCATCATCATATATTTGTTGTTGAATTGGGGAACTTTTTAGACTGCGTAAGCTACAGTTTCCATTTATCAGGCACATACTGTATCAAATATTGTAGGTTGGACCGTCAGGAATGAGGGCGATGCCCAAAGTAGACTTTTGTCATACAGGTTTGTGCCATAATGATAAAACTGTAATGTTTTTAATAAACCAGCAAGTTTATGCACAATGGAAACCATTTAACAGAATCTAAAGCAAAGACTTGATTCTTCGCCAATTTTTTAAAAAATTGTAAAACAACAGGAGGGATTTGATTTGGGAGTGTCTAATTTAGCTTACTTGTACATGTTCACACATTTTGTGACAAGTTTAATTTCAAAGTTCCATTTCCCACAACTGTTTCCCAGTACTGTGGATGTGCTCATTTGCATTCAATGTCATCTGTAAAAAAAAAAAATAATAAAAAAATTCACGTATTATTGATTCTGGGGATTCATTCTATTTTATAACCGAGACCTGATTCGTTGGTGACCCCATTGACATCGTTGATGATACTGCGACGACATGCATGAACAACCTTGAGCATAAACGTTTTCAAAAGTGCTTTAGAATTCACCATTATTTCCCGTTACGTTTTCCGAACGGCGAGTGCCGATATTGATTAAGAAGAGCTCTGAACACACGTGCGTTCACACAGTGAATGACCTTGCTCTTTGTACACTTCCTTTTTCTTCTATAGCGCATTAGCTGACGATTTCGTGGCCAATTAAGAGGATGGAATGAACCCTCCTGATCACATCTATACTGTATCATCTGGCTGGTTCAGAATCCGAGTGTGAATACACTCTTCGAGAGTCTGAAAAGGAATAAATTAATCTGTAAGTGTATTCACTGTATCTTAATAAACAGTGCCGGTAATGGGCAAATATAGTTACAGAACATTTGTAGGCCTCGAGTGAAAAGAGAGACAGTGAACTAGTTCCTGCCTCCAATTTACATAACTGTCTTTCAGCATGAGCGGAGACGTATTACTGTGGCATCAAAAAACAGGGCTCAAGTTGTGGTGTGGTCTGCGGCTATCAACTGTGGCAGGTATGACACTGGTGTAGTGGTTAATAAATCATGACCTGGTCAAGGGGGAAGTAGATCAAGCAGAAGAGGGAGTGAGGAAGAAGAGAAAAACGGGAAAAAAAAGCGAGAAGGAGAGAAAGAAGCCGAGGTGATCATAATGAGTGGCTTCCTACTGTCACTTCATCCAGTTATTGCCTCAAGCTGTCAGTACTTCCTGGGAGACTCAACACTTTTTAAGCTTAAAAAAAAAAAAGTTTATAGAGTCTACATGTGTATTTGAGCGCGGAGGCAGAGACAGGGCAGGAATCCCACAGAGACTCTGTGTACTTTGGTAATGAGATGAGTGATATTGTCGCTGGTGGCCCAAACCTCGTGCATGACAGGATGACTTTGAGTAGAGGAACAGATGAGAAATGGTCTGACAGCAGAATGGTAATTCCAAGCTGATGGGTTCGAATGGAGCTTCCTCTATTTCAGTGCTTATGGGGTCGTAATTCATGCGGCAGGTCTGGGTGATTGCACTATTCTTACGATATTAGAAATGAGAGCACCAGTGATCCGTATATACATGTGCACGTTCATTATACTCATCCTAAAGATAAAACAAGCTGCTTTTCAACACATTTTGACACTTTTTCTGCTTAAAATGACATTAAAAAGGCACGACGTTGGCTCCCACTCGAGCAATTTGGGCGAAATTCCATCTGCTCCCTCATCGAGAAGGTAAACGTCTTGCAACCTTGTAAACACAATGAAGCATAAAAGGTTTTCTTTGGTTCCATTTTGAAAGACGAGGATTTGTTGAAGTGCTCCACTGTTCAACATAATACCAGTAAATCTGAAGACTTTAACTACAGTTAAGGCAAGAACAATGTTTACAGTCTTGAAGATAAAGACTGGGCATTTTCAATGGCACGGCTTCATTATCAACAGTAAAACAGGCCCAGTGAGGTACGGGGAGAGTAAAAGCAATACAGCCTGAATGGGTGAATGAATGAGAGAGTAAAGTGAATGGACGGGTGAGGGGATGTTGTAAAGGGGGAGGTGTAGGTTCCTGGGTTGTCTCTGAGGGTGTGTGACTGCAGTGGCCCATCCACAGCTCTAATGATGCCAGTGTGTTGTGAGCTAACTACCCTCAGTGTGCTGTGAGCCCTCAGGCTAGTGCCACATCTCTCCGTCAAGGCCTGCCTTCATCGCGATTTACTCAACCCTTCCAAAGACACACTGCAATGAGAAAGCAGAACACTGACAGGTCAGAAACAGCCCCACAGAAAACTTGGATGTTTAAATCAGCAACAAATTCAGAATGTCTGTTTTTTTCGGCGTAATTTATTACTAAAAAGACTGAGATTGGGTGAGTTTCTAACCTTGATTGCCAAAATAAATCATTCGTTCATGCTAGGAACAATAACGTTGAGTGGAATTGACAAACGGTTGGACGGTTACACAATTTCCCACTTAACCCACATCAGTCAAATCATTTTTAGGATGTAAATTTTAATTTTATAGTTTAAAATTGAAAGGCTAACATCGGTCGTTCTCTCAGACCTTCCAAATCCTAATGACGGTCTCACAGAACAGCTGATATGTTTACAAACCAATGAGCTTCAAAAAGAACTAGTGGAGCTGAAAGATGCCTCCACCACAACAGACTAAGAGTATGAAGTGCTGATTTTAGCCACCACTTTTAGTGGCTGCCTGTAGTGGTGAAATTCTATTTATGTTTATAGTTCACAGACATCTTCATACTAGATGTTTTTCTGCACCAAAACCTGCATTGAAATGTGTTTTCCAGCCTAGCAGAGGTCCAGAGACCTAATCTCTAGTCCTCCTAAAATAGGAAGTGTGGAGTTCACTTCAGGTGAAATCCAGTGCGGCCTCCTGCACATGTGGGAGTTATTTGTCTACAGAGATGTATGGAGGTTGTGACAGCTTCAACTTCAACTGATTCCATTCCCTTTTCAAGCTGATGGTGAGAAAGGAAATGTGTAAATGTCATGTGTAAGTGGACGATCAGCTTCAACTCAAAAGCTCCACTATTACAGTGGATCAATGGTGAAGTATAATGAAATTTCACTAGCAATTTTTGAAAGAATCTGGATTCAAGGATTCATTGTACCCACAAAAATGCTGTTTTTTGCTTCTTGATTGATGGAAAATAATAAAATGCAGTAAACAGATGACCATAATGCCTAATACTTCCCACCTGCCACCTCCCATCCTCACCACCTTCTACAGAAGTACCATTGAGAGCATCCCGAGTAGCTGCATTACTGTCTGGTTTGAAAATTGCTCTGCATCTGATTGCAAGTCTCTCCAGCGTCTAGTGAAGATGACTAAGAAGATCATTGCGGTCTCTCTCCCATCTCTCATGGACATTTACAACAAGTGCTGCATCCAGAAAGCTCTCAGTATTGTAGAGGACCCATCACATCCATCACATGGTCTCTTCACCCTGCTGCCTTCTAGTAGAAGATCATTCGGATCCTCACTGCTAGATTGTCCAACAGTTTCATTCCACAGGCTGTCAGACTCCTTAACACACACAGTCTGACTTTCTTAGGGACTAAATATCACTGTATATTTGCACAACACTGTTTACTTTCCCACTCATTGCAATATTTAGTCATTTGCACACTGCACAATACCACATACTGTCCATCATGACTTTTGTCCTGTCCTGTAACACGTCTTAGTTTAGTCAGAGTGCTTGTACTATATTACAGGTCCTCAACAACTGCATGTTTATTGTATGTTGTCAATGCCTTGTGTTCTGTGCTGGTCCTGGAGGAACGTTTCATTTCATTATGTACTGCACTGTTTATAGCCGAAATGACAATAAAAACCTCTTGAAATAACATTCTGCAACCTGTGCACAGAATATGACATATAGAACTGATCCTTGATTCAGACAAAACTTTAGTTTGGAAACAATCCAGCGATAATGAACCACAACAGAAGAGTAGTCATGTATTCAAGTGTATACATGCCCAAAGTCATCATTGTAACTATTACTCACTGGACTGGAGTGGGTCCATTTCTCTTGTTGCTGTAAGAACCTCCTCCAGTGAGCAGCTATTGGCTGCTGGGACACACCCCTTTCCCCTTACTGGTTCCTGTAATGGACCACCCCTGGCTGAGCAGCTATATTTTGCTATTGTAGGCCCCCCTCCCCTTATTGGTTTGCACCAGTCTCAACTGCTGACAAGCCACAACTGATAATAACGGATTCTACCTTGCTATTGGCTGTCAGTTGCACAGCTGAAAGCTCAAATCCTGTAAATTTACAGTGTTGCTGATAAAACCATGGGTTATCTATGTATACAGTGATTTTTGTCCAAATTAGACATCACATTGAGTTTTAATGTTTTTAAACATATTAAAATAAACTCACCCATCTCCAGAGGACTCAGTTGCAACATAAATATTACACACATTATATACACACACCTGATCTGATGTAGACACAAATGATCCTTATAATGACTGTTGAAAAGGCATTTGATGATAAAATGACTGTTTTAAAAGCTAAAATGACGGTTTTAAGTGACTTTTCACACTTGAATCATATAAATGTATTTATACGCTGTGTCATTTCTCCCACTTCCATGAGCACCTTGCAAACTGAGGCAAACCTCTGGTCACCAAAACCCACAAGAGTCAATTTGAAGTTTGCAAATTAAATGTTAAATAAAATAAAATGTAATTTTTTGTTATATTTATTCAGACATAAAGTAATATGAGTCTGTGTCGACTTCAGAAAACCTAGAAAGATGCACCACTTAAAGAAGTGAAAGTATTATTAATAATAACAATAACAGTAATATTATTATTATTATTATTATTATTATTATTATTATTATTATTACTACTAGTACTATTACTGTTATAATAATAAATAATAATAATTATTATTATTATTATTACTACTATTACTACTACTACTGTTAATATTATTATTATTATTATTATTTTTTTTTTTTTTTTTTTTTTTTTTTTTTTTTTTTTGTTGCTGTTATTTACAATTTTATGTCTATTAAAATGATATTTCCAGGAATTTGATGATTAATCTTCTAGCATAGGCAAAATCATAAGTTCATTTGATTATTATTCATATTATTAATCATTTATTTTGAAAATTGTTTTTTTTAGAACTGTCAAATGTGAAAAAGACAAGTATTACAGCATAGATAACATGCTAATGCCAATCACTCAACTAAGTTGCATCCTTTGTATCTTTCCTGAATAATACTTCAGTCCTAAATTATCCAAGATTACACGTCCATGTATCAGTCCACACAAACACAGATAAATGACTAATACAAAGGCTGCCCCCTGTTCACTGTCTGGGGAAAAGATTTGTTTGCCATAATGAAGACGCTGTCACGCTGAAATCTGAACGTACATATTGAGTTTGATCTCTCACTTAGTCCAGATTGATTTTTCTTTAGCACCACGCGCCGGCTCCTCGCTTCAGACAGGAGGCGAAAATGAACCTCTTTGATTTTATCTGCAAAATTAAAGAAGAATGAAGTGAGGGGTAGCAATGTTGCAGGTGGAGGCAGAGGAAGAACATCTGCCTTTGATGCCTTGCTTATTCATGTGCGTGTCAACAAAGAGTGAAATGGAGGACTGCTAACAGTTTGGAGAGTGGCAATCACACACTTCAAACCTTCTCAGCTCAGAGCAAGCCCACCAGGCATGTGGCTAGGTGCTTTCTGTCCTGCGGGCAAGACGAGGGATTTTACAGCTAGTTTGACTTTTTCAGGGCATGGAGGAGGAAAGGGAGAGAAGTTTTTGTTGTTGCTGTTGTTGTTGTACTTGAGCAGATATCTTTAGATTCAGATTGTGGCTGGGCAATCTTTTTTTATAAATGAATAAATAAATAAAAAGTACTGTGTATTTTATTAATTTACTTTTTTATTTATAAAGACTTGTCTGTTGTATGTAAATGCCAGTATGTGATGTTTGTGTTCAGCATTGTACGCATAATCATAACAGTGGTGGGCCATCAGGGCCTGCATGGCCTTCTCTGCTGGCCTAAGGAGTATCTGAATCACAAACTGATGATAATTATATTTTGTCCATGAATGCTAATTAAATAATTCCAAATGGTCTGTCTGCTTCCTTTTATAGCTGTATTTTCATATTAAAGCATTTAACCAATCACATTTCAGCCATCATTTGCTGCCAGGCAGGGTCAAAGTCAAAGAAGACGGCTGAAATGAAACTGTTGTTTCAACCAATCAGATTTTGAGTTGGTGCCTCCAGGGCCCTCTAGCAGGCTTATGGCAGGTCACTGTATTCATGTTGCAGTCTGGCAGGACAATGCCCCTTCCAGCCTCCAGAGTTCGCTGTCGCCAGAATACTAGCGGTTTTCCTCACCTGCCTTCTATATAAGCTAAGCTAATGATCCTTATTTTTGGATTTCCCTATGGTTATTGTCTGCCTCTGTAGTTTCTCACAGTGAGTAGTTTATTGACCTCACAGTGAGTAGTTTATTGACTCTCCTGAACTGTTTGTTATTGTTTTGTTTTAATAAATACTTGCACTTGGATCCTGGCTTCTGTCTACCATTTCAATTTAGACCCATTGGTTAGCATTACTGAAGGCCTAGGTGTGAAATGCACAGTCTGCCACTGCATAATAATAATCAATGGTGATGTATTTTTATTTCTACATCACTGGTATCATCAGAACACTGAATAACTGCCTGCATCTTAGAAAAGGTTTGAATATCTTGGAATTCTGTGTTGTTTTTTCTCCAAACACGCTGCTCCTCATTTAATATTCCAATAGCCTTTTGGCTTATCTATGTGATCATTAACAAACTGCAGATCGGCAGCAATGTTTTTTTCTGGAGAGCAGCAGCTTTCTTCTTGCAACCCTACCATGCACACCATTGTTGTTCAGTGTTCTCCTGATACGGTACTCATGAAGTTGCCTTGGGTTCCTTTGTGACCTTGTGGACTATCACACACCTTGGTCTTGGCACAGAGGCGGTCCTAGCCTGTTTGGTGCCCTGAGGTAAAGCAACCCTATCTCCTCACAACCCCTCCCCCATTAAACCCGTAGCCAGGGAGACGAGAGAATCATAACCTGTGTGTAAGACCTCAACATCAAGCACCTGGCAGAGGGCCATTGACTAAATTTTTATTTCAGAGGTGTGGGGGACACAACTGGCTTGAGTGGGGGTGGAGGTGCAGGGAGCTTGAACATAAATTAAGTGATTATTAATTATTAATAAATACTAACAAATTATTAATAAAATATTATTTAAGGTTTTTTTTTACAATTATTAATTACTATGAATTATATAGTAATAACTATTAATAGTTATTAATGATAATACATTTATATGAATATTAAATATGAATACAATATTAAATTGAACATTTAATAAAAATAAAAAGTTCACTGAGTTCTCTAGTAGTTCTTCTAGTTTTCTGTTGTTACTGTTAAGTTCACTGTTCCCTTAAGTTCACTGGTTTGACTGGTTGTAAAAGCAACCAGTAAAGCAGACCGTCTCCATTTAATATAGAGTAAAACATTTTTGGACAGTCAAAACTGCAAAGGACCAAAACTATCTTTTGAAAAACTGCAGGGGACATGTTCCCCCTGCCCCCCATCCCCAAATTACGTACATGCAGAATGAGCCGAATCCCTGCAAGTGAGTGAAAGGAAACCGACATGTATGCTAGACAGACAATATGAAGTAATGCCATTTTTTTGAGGGGGAGGACAGGGGCGAGACTGGGGGCTTGCGCCGCCCTCGACACGATGCCACCCTGGGAAGGTGCCCAATACGCCCATATCAGAAACCGCCACTGTCTTGACGTGATCTTTGTTGGTCCACCACTCCTGGGGAGGTAATAATGGTTTTGAATTCCTTCCATTTGTACACAATCTGTCTGACTGTAGATTGGTGGAGTCCAAACTCTTTACAATTGATTTTTTTAAACACTTTCCAGCCTGATGAGCATCAAAAAATCTTCTATGGTACTTTTTTCATGCCATGATACACTTCCACAAACATGTTGTGAAGATCAGATCAGCTAGCTCCCTGTTCTTTAAATAAAACAGGGCACCCACTCACACCCCACTCACTCGCATCTTTAGAGATACAGCAGAGATAAATCAGGTCTTGTATAATTGACTCCATATGCATGGAAGGTTTGTCACCAGCCTGAGCTCAGGACTAGCAGTCCCTGGCAGGTCTTTATCTGAGAGTGTAGTTTGGTGAGGTCATGATTCCTCACAAGGTTTCCAGAGGTTTTCCAAAGGTCTCCAGGGTTTGAAAATGATACGATGGGTATAATTGCTCTTAGTAATATGTTTTCAAGCAGAAGATATTTCCTGCCTGTCGTTTTTATACGGTAGTTATTCTCATCCTGGCTGAATGCAGTGCTCTGTTGTTTTCAGTTAGCTCGTGAAATCAATAAATCTTTAAAAATAAGGGTAAGCTGTGTGGAAGAACAGGTCAGACTTGCTGTATGGAAAATGATTGTATTTCGAAAGCCTGGCACAGTACTGGTAACAATTCATAGCGCGCTCAGCCTGGAGAAAAAAAACTTTTTTTCCTGTAGGTATTTTACTTTGCGAGGCTAACTTTTGAATTGTTGACTTGTTTAACAGTTTGTGCTGTTCCACCCACTGCAGCACAATGCTGAAACAAGCCGAAAGCGGCCACAATTAGAATATTCACTGCGCTGTGAATGCTACAACAGACAAGAGCAGCACTGTAAAGAGATTAGTGCTGACGGCTCCTGTGTAGCTTTGTGAATGTGATCACACCCCGTTACACTGTGTAGGAAGACTTTTGTCACTAGGATGAATCAAAGGAGGGAAGGTAACACAGCAAGAGCCACTCCAACTAGATCAAACAGCAGCTAATGAGCAAATGGAAAATCTGACTTTTTCTGATTGATGTATCTAACACGTGGCTGCAAACGGCAACTACTGGGGGTCCAAATTATGGCAGCATGTAATACTCGAGCAGATTAAAATTCACCCCTTTTACATGGACCCAAAATATATATACTGACTGGACTATGGAATTAATGAGTCTCACTAATTTACAATCAACACAATCCATTTACACACTTCAACCACACACACAAGATATATGTGCAGTAATCAGGACACCAATGAGGGAACAGACGTGAACAATGAGGTGACATCACAGAGGGGTGGAGACAATGACGTAGTGAAGACGTGACGGACTAACTCAAGCACAAATGACGAGAGGGGGCGAGGCTCTGGAAGGTGCTGACAACCACGCAAAGAACTCCTTGAGTTCTTTGAGTGTTGATAGTTCTATACAGAACCATTTTCTTTAGTAAACCCTTGAAGAACCATCTCTTTTAAGAGCAAAATGTAAAGATCCAAGACATTACTATCACATTACTTCCACCCATATTTGAAACTGATTGATTTACTCTATAAGTAGAAAGTGTGTATGTGTGTGTGTATATTTCACCTTGAAATATGTTATAATATGGGTGGCACGGTGGTTTGCTTGTTAGCTTGTTCACCTATCAGCGCTGAGGTCTTGGGTTCAAGTCCCCATCTGGGTGGAGTTTCCATGTTCTCCCCGTGTCTGCGTGGGTTTCCTCCCACAGTCCAAAAATATGTAGATCAGGTGAATTGGCTCTAGATGACACTGGTGTGTATAAATGTGTGTATGTATGCCCAGATATGGTTGGCACTCTGTCATGAGTGATCGCCCTAGTGCTGGATGCAGTCCTCCAGGTGGGCGGTTGCTTCTGGTTGAGACAATTGGCTGTCACTTCTTGTCAGTGTGTGTGGATAAGTTCTAAGTGTGTAAATACACACATACACACACATTACACTTATATAGCGCCTTTCTAGACACCCAAGGATGCTTTACAATCAACACACTTCATATACACACACTCCAGCGAGAAGTAGCAGCCAGTCATGCACAGCGTACTCTCAACCGGAAGCAACCGTCCACCTGGAGGACTGCATTGAGCACTAGGGGGAATCACCCAGGACAGAGTGCCAACCATATCTGGGCAAACACACATACATACACATTCATACACACACCAGGGTAATTTTAGAGTATCCAATTCACCCGACCTCCATGTTTTTGGACTGTGGGAGGAAACCCGGAGGAAACCCACGCAGACACGGGGAGAACATGGAAACTCCGCTCAGATGTGGACTCAAACCCAAGACCTCAGCGCTGAGAGGCGAACGTGCTAACCACTAAGGCACCGTGCCGCCCAAAAATGGATTCTGTTGATTGTAAAGCGTCCTTGGGTTTGAGAAAGGTGTTATATAAGGGTAACATTCATTCATTCATTCATCATAACATCACAGTAAGTAAAGTCATTTATTTATTTAAATATTTAACTATTTGATCTTTTTTCTAGAAATAGAAAAGAAGAACAGAATATAATCACCACCCCACCATTCACTGTAAATGAGTACACAGCAGAGTGCAGAATCAGTGGTGGTGAAGCTCCGAGCTCAGGCCTGGGCACTTCAGGAGAGATATCGAGAGGCCAGGGTTAACTGTGGCTGGGTTAACCACACACACTTTGCCACAATAACACAGAGTCACTGTTGAATTGAAGAGGGCTTTTGAAAATTAATTTGCCAGTTCAACAGCTTCTTTCCCATGAGCATGAGTCAATAACATATTCCCTGGAGTCTTGTAGCTTTATTTTACATCTGTCAGTCATGTGTAGAGGCTGAAGTGGGGCGGGCATTATTGACCATTTATAGGGCTTAATGGGCCCCCCAGGCCAAGCCCATTTTTCCTCTTCTTTGCAATCTCTCTCTCTCTCTCTCTCTCTCTCTCTCTCTCAATAACCAGAGAGAGTGTGTGTGTGTGTGTGTGTGTGTGTGTGTGAGAGAGAGAGAGACACACACAGAGAGAGAGAGAGAGAGAGAGAGAGAGAGACAGAGCAAGAGAGAGACAGAGCGAGAGAGAGACAGAGCGAGAGAGAGACAGAGCGAGAGAGAGACAGAGCGAGAGAGAGACAGAGCGAGAGCGACACACAGAGAGAGACAGAGAGATAGAAAGAGACACAGAGACAGAGAAAGAGACACAGAGCCAGAGAAAGAGACACAGAGAGAGAGACAGAGAGAGAGGCAGAGAGAGAAAGACAGAGAGAGAGAGACAAAGACAGAGACAGAGCGAGAGAGAAAGACAGAGAGAGAGACAGAAAGAGACAGAGACAGAGACAGAGA
>BRDA01007858.1:14185-27477 GCA_036984385.1 Crenuchus spilurus | reverse complement strand
TGTAGATGCGAGTGTGAGGATAAGTGTTGAATAAGTGTTTCATTTGAGTCTCGTCCTGCTCCACGCCCTCTGCTCGAGGAAGTGTATATTGTACGAAAGGTCTTAAATGTTGCCCTGGTAACCAGGAACCTAATTTTCTCATCATCAATCACCTGTGCAGACCTGTTACACCTTGAACATCAAGATAAAGACACATCTGAATGATGGTGATTTCTATTAGATTTCTTTTCTTTCAAGTGGCCTTGAGACAAATTTTTTGTCTTTTAGGACTCACCAGAGGACACTCGCCATATTCAGAGGCCACAGCCATCATGGCAGGATGATCTAGTAAGGTCCAGACACACACTGGATGATAAGGACTTTGACAGTTTTAATAGGAAACAACTACACTGTGAAGATTGGCTAAGCTAGCAGATTAATTATGTCAGATGCTAAAACCAGTCAGAGGTTTGTAGAAGTTGCAGGTTTAAGATTATCTACACGCATTTGAACTACATGCTACTTTAATTATATATGAAAGCAAAACACGTTTTAAGTTGATAACAGTCAAAATATTAATTGCCATAACCCACTGTATTAACATGACTGAAATTAGACTTCAAACGTATTTGAATGTTGTTAATTAGTCAGAACGAGGAGGAGACTCATAGTCAGAACCTGATTGCCAGCTGGACTGCAGTGTGTTTGTGATGGAGTCTGTGTGACTGGGTTGGTGTCAGTGTGTATGGGGTGGAATAAATGTGTTTGCAGCATGTTTGGGTTGGTGTGTTTGAGGTGGAGTCATTGCCTATGCAGGTCTGACTCTGCTGGTAATTCAGTCCTGATTCTCAGTCTCTGGTGCTTCTCTTCTCTGAGGTCAGAGACTTTCCTGACTTTTCTGTCTTGTTTATGTGGATGTTGGCTGTGAGGGATCTGCCTGTAAACTCATTACTCCTGGCAGTTTCCACCGTAAGGCCGGGTACCCAGAGTGGGGTGACTGCCTCCTTACTGGCTTCTTCAAGTGACTTACATGTTTCTGAGTTTCTGAGGTTCATGGTGTTGCACCTGGTAGAGGGTGGAGCCTCTTCTGGTGCACTTGCACTGTTTTGTTGTGTGTGTTTTTGAGATTAATGCACTAAAGATCTCCAAATATGTGATGTTGAATCAAACGTCTGAGACTAATCCTAGTCTGCAACTAAAACCTACAGTGATATTTGACCAAACATCACTGAGTTGTCATCTAGAGTTTAAAACAATCAAATATATTTGACTAAATCATTATACTTGTATATATTCATGTAAATTCTGCATATATGGATCTCTTGTATGTGTCTCCCTGCAGAAGAAAGGACACAGAGAGGACATTCTTTGCATTGCTCAGTGTTCACCTTATCTGCTGGCCACGGGCAGCTATGATGGTGAGATCATTGTGTGGAATCTGGCATCAGGACACATCCAGTGCCGTTTTCTCTCACCGCTGCCTCCGCACACTGATAAAGCTGGAAGTAAGTCTGTGTTGTTTTCTTTAATTATTCTTCAGAATTATTCATTCAGTTAGCATAATTGAGCAGAAAGACTTCAAGGGATTTGTTCAGAAAAATAAATAAAAGAATAAAAATATTTAAAGCGTAGATAAAGGAAACTAACGAACAACAAACCACACAGAATAACCCATCATCTTATTTCTGGACCATGTTTAGGACTAAAACTGAAAGTGCCTTACTGACGTTTCTTTTTTATAATAGTTGTGGACAGAAGTGTACAGAGTCTTGTTTTCCTAAAGGCTCGAGCGAGGGATGCTGCGTTCTCCTCTGTGACTTCTCTCCTGTCTTCTGGACCTCAAGGTGAATATTATTGCCCATCTTCAGTCATCCCTGTTTCCCAGATTATTCCCTTAATCTAGATTTAGACATTAGCCAGCAGACCTAGTCTCTGTCCAGTGTAACATACAAACCCACTTGAGCTAAGCAGGTCTGGCTCTGGTCAGTACTTGGATGGGAGACCTGATGGAAGAGGTGTAATTCCTGGCCCAGTGCAGTGACGGGCACATTGTCCTGTATAAATGTCTCAGATGAGTCTGGTCATGTCCTCTAAAAGAGTCGGACTGATGTTCTGACTAAATGTCCCTCCTAATCATCTCCATCTTAACCGGCTCAGTCTCTCCTCACCTCTCTGTCTAATGTGTGCTGAGAGTTCTGGTGCTGGACCGGCTGCAGGTGGATGCTGAGGGTTGGTGATGGTTGAGGTAACTGTTAAGTTCCTCTGCCGGATGTTTCTGCTTAATACATGGAAAGTATAAGACCTGTCTGCCCACCTGATTGGTTAAACCCAGCTGTACTCATTTGCATGATGTTTAAATCTGCTTAATGATTGGCTCGATGTAATGAAGCAGACACAGTCATTTACAGAAATTTGGGGTCATCTGATGTTTTACCGACTACAATGGAACCGTGTGATCTCACAGGGATGATATCGAGGGCCTCACACACTGCGAAACAGACTACATCAACTTCTGTTTGCAGAACATTGTACCCATCAAGACTGTTTGGTGCTTCTCCAACAATCAACCTTGGATTAATCCTGATATAAAGGCTCTCCTGAAGGAGAAAAAGAGGGCTTTTAGATTAGGTGACAAGGAAGAGATTAAATCTATGCAGCAGGAGTTGAGAAGAAAGATCTGGGAGGGTAAAGCCAGCTACAGGAAGAAGATGGAGGACCAGCTGCAGCAAAATAATGTCAGAGGAGTCTGGAATAGCCTCAAAACTATTTCAGGCCTCAAGAAGCCTGACTCTCAGGTAGAGGGTGATCAGAAGTGGGTGAATGAACTCAATCTGTTCTTCAGTAGGTTTGATCTCTCACCTGCTCCTCCACTACACAAATATCACTGCTGAACTCATCCTGTCTGGCACTACCAGCATGTTGCCCTTCTCCTCTCTCACACCCACCCCCCCTCTCTCAACTCACAGCCACTACCAAATGGATCTTCTGCTACCACCAGTCTGACATTCATAACATCCCAGGTGAGATGTGCCCTTAAGAGGATCAAAGTCATGAAGGCTGCAGGTCCAGATGACATCAGCTCAAGACTTTTGAAGACCTGTGCCAATGAGCTGGGTGGGGTGACCCGGTACCTATATAACTTCATCCTAACGTTAGGGAGAGTTCCACAGCTGTGGAAAACATCCTGTGTGGTACCAGTACCGAAGACCCCTCACCCCAAAGACCTCAACAACTACAGGCCGGTGGCACTAACATCTCACCTGATAAAGACCCTGGAGAGACTGCTCCTCATCCATATTCATCCCCTGGTGAGTCCATCAATGGACCCACTTCAGTTTGCCTACCAACCTGGCATTGGAGTGGAGGACGCCATCATCCACCTGCTAAAGAGATCTCTGTCTCACCTGAAGAATGCTGGGATCACTGTGAGAATCATGTTCTTTCAATACTATACAACCCATGCTCCTGAAGGACAAGCTGGAATGCACAGGGTTGGACCATCACTTCATCACTTGGATTCTGGACTACCTCACAAACCATCCACAGTATGTGAGGACATGAGGCTGTCAGTCTGCCTTGATCATCTGGAGCACGGGGGTTCCACAGGGAACAGTTCTTGCTCCTTTCCTGTTCACCCTCTACACTGCTGACTTCAAGTACAGTTCTGTCAGCTGCCACCTGCAAAAGTTCTCAGATGACTCTGCTATTGTCGGCCTCATCAGTGATGGTGATGATAGAGAGTACAGAGAACTGACGCAGGACTTTGTGAAATGGTGCCAGAAGAACTGTCTGCAGATCAACAAAAGAAAAAATAAAGAGCTTGTGGTTGACTTCTGCAGGACCAAACACTCTCCTCCGGTGCATCCAGTGCACAGAAATCAAGATAGTGAGGTCCTACAAGTACCTGGGTGTCCACCTCAATAATAAGTTGGACTGGACTGACAACACAGTTGCTCTGTACAGAAAAGGTCTGAACAGACTGTATCTTCTGAGGAGACTCCGGTCCTTTGGCGTGCAGGGGACACTCCTGAGGACTTTCTTTGATGCCGTGGTGGCATCAACCATCTTATATGGAGTGGTCTGCTGGGGCAGCAGCATCTCCGCTGCAGGCAGGAAGAGACTGAACAAGATAATCAGGAAGTCCAGCTCTGTCCTGGGGTGTCCTCTTGACCCAGTGGAGGTGGTGGGAGACAGGAGAATGAGGACAAAGTTTAAACACATGCTGGAAAACCTGTCCCACCCCATGCATCACTCTCTGACAGCACTGGGCAGATCCTTCAGTGCCCAGCTTCAGCACCCATGGTGCATGAAGGAGAGATACTGCAGGTCCTTTCTTCCACACGTCATCAGGCTGTATAACACACACTTCCCCCAGTAGACTGTAGTTTAATATTTATTTATAACTACATGCTAAATCTCTCCTCTCATTACTACTGTGGTGCTTTACTATGTGCAGTATCCCAACTCACCATGTTTAGCACTGTCCCTCATTATCATTATGTTCAATATTCCACCTTTTATTTACTATATAACATACAGTTAAGGGAATCATGTTACCCCTGATTTTTGTGTATATATAGTATTTTTATATACACACTTGTTTCTCTGTCCTTTCCTCTGTGCTGCTGTAATCTTGCAAATTTCTACATTGCAGGATTAATAAAGGATTATTTTATTTTTACCTTATCTTATTGAAGTTTATATGGACTTTAATTGCTGCTATTATTATTATTATTATTATTATTATTATTATTATTATTACAAAGTAGTATTAGTATTAACAACTATTACTATCTTACTGGATCTGAGGGAGTTTTTCTTTATCACTGTGCCACTTGCTTCCATACATCTGTTGGACATAGCAGTTCAGCTACTTCCTTCACATTATGACCTTTGACACCTAAATGACATCACTCCTTTTAGCCAATCATTAATATCTGCTTTGTGACCCATTTCCACACATTAATAGAGACACTCCTTGCACTGTCCCACCTCTTCTCAATTTTGAATCCCTTCACAAACCCTGCAGGTATTTATAACCTGATTATCCTTGTGCAGCACCACCTGCAGGAGCCTGATTTTACAACCACCTTAAACACAGAAGTTGACTGTTTTTGTTCAGGGAGCTTATAAAGTGCTACATAAATACATTTTAGTTGACTTTTGCTAGAAGGTGAGGCATTGTTCAGCACAACACAACCTATCAAACAAGGTGCAGATGTGTCAACACATCTGATGAAATGAGCAGGAAGAACTGAGGCCAAGTTTTGTTTTTTTGTTTTTATTTTTGCCCATTTTCTCCCCTTCCCAGTGTGGTAGTAGCCAATTAGCCCATCCCTTCTGTTAGGACTCTCCCCATCACTTTGCACTGCCCCTGACTCTAGGAGGGTGAAGACAAGCCTAAGCCTCCTCCGCTGCGTGTGATGGCAAACAGCATGACCGGGATTCAAGCTTGCGATCCTCTGGTCATAGTGTCAGTGTCTTAACCTGCGGAGACACTCGGGGCCCCTGCTTGTTGACTCTTAATGTCTGTCCTAAATGATAGGAGCTTTGAGTGCTTAGCGCTGGAGAAATGAACCTGGAAGATCAAAAAGACAGGGGAGCTTCACCTCAGTTCAGTGTCTGAGAAACAGGTCCATGCTAATGTTTTGTTATCTTCTTCCTGTAGTGTTGACTTACAGTGTAAAGACTTACAGAGTCGGTACATTTCTGCTGCTCAGATGATTATAATGATCACTGTGTAAATAAAAAAAAGAACATAGACTTTCAGAAGTAGTCTTTAAGTGACCGAGAGCCTCTTTCCACCAAAGGTCACGTCCATTTCTGGAACGTGTTGAACGGCGGGAGATTCCTCACATCGTTTGAAGCGGTACGTGTTATGATTCTCCTCCGATGATCTCGTCAGTCTGAGCAGAAGATCAGCTCCAGCTGTGATTGAAGTCGTTTGTGTTTTATAGTCTAGACTCCAGCAGCAGATCACAAAGTTGTCGGTCACTCAGGACGGCTGGCTGCTTTATGCCGCTGATCATGTTGGGTATGTCTATGTTTACGACATCAAGGACACTGCCCTCACACTGGAACCAAAGCCTCCAAAAGGTATGTCTGCTTCTCTTTGTCACTGCAGTAAAGAAGCTGTGATGTGTTATTAACTTTTCTTTGTTCCAGCTGTGAACTTCTGGAGAGCACACATTAGCAGTATAACTGGGTAGGCAGACTTCAGATATATTGAGCTTTTATTGAGAATTTTTTACTCAGAAAAGAGGCTGATGCTTGTTTTTTATCTCTAAAGCTTGCAGATCATTGAGAACGATCAGGTTCTGCTCACCTCCTCCACAGACTGCACTGTACACTTATGGAGCATCCACGGCGAGTTTATAGGTGTGTCCGATGCTTCTGGAGAGTGAAACATCAATTTTATGTGACTGTATGCAACAGACAATATAAAGAAAAGTATTAGGACACCTCCTCGTTCTTTGTTTATAATACAGTGAGTGTCAGAAGTATTTATGTGATGTAGTTGAATTCACTTTAGTTTTATGGTCCGGGGAAGGTTTTCTACTGGACTACATTGCTGTGAGGATTTGATTGCATTACTTCTGTACAGCGACTAAACAAGCTGTGTGTGTATTTGCACATCTGTGTCAACATAAAGTAGCTGAATGTGTTCATTAAAAATCTGTTTATTTGTCACAATAATACACAGTCAACTGGCAGTGAAACCGGAAGGAGCATTAGAAGGGATGTCCTGTCCTGGGCTTAGTTGGAATAGTCTAATGCCCTGCCCTGCGCCCAGTGGGAGGGTAGGGGACTAACTGTAACCCTGATAAGCGGGTGGTATAATGGATGGATATATAAAAAGAAGTCCTGTTTCATGATACTGGTCATATTGACCGGTTGTAACGGTACACCGATCTGTTCCACAGAGACCTGATTTGACAGTGTAGGGACAGTGATTGGGTGACTGAATCAGTGTAAAGTGTTTTCTCCTGTAGCTCATAGGATGTTTCAGATTTTAAAGGATTGGGCTTTATAGCGTGTGGACTTCAATTGAACAGAACACAGAGGTTTTATCTTTAGAAGTGAGAGATGTTTAATCCCACAGGTACATTTGGACAGCCGGAGAGATGGAGCCTCCACACAGTCTCTTCCTGGAAGCACCCTGCGGTTCCATATGAGGTTCTGATAGATCCTCTGAGCCTGCCTGCTCACTGTGTGCTGGATGGGAAGACGACTCTGTCTGATGTTCTGAGCGCAGCCAGCAGTGAGGATACGGGCTCTGAGGTACCGGAGAGGACTTTATTTATTCTGTAGACGTGTGTGAGTTATGTGATGATGTGTATGAGGTGACTGTATTTTGTAGACAGGCTTTCTAAAACAGCTGTTTACACACTTTTTACATACATACAGGCAGCCACTGTTCATCAGTGGTCTAATGCCATTGATTTTGTTAAAGAATTGTCTGATCAAACATAAAACTGTGGCAGTGCAGTCGTCATTAGAATCATTTTCTTTTTCTTTTGTTGATGACTGTATTGTGCTGTGTCTGTGTTATAAATGTTGGAAAACAATAAAAAGATATTTACAAACAGAAAAAGCAGATAACCTTTTAGTCCAACATGTGTTCAGAACTTAATCCCCAGCCTGTGGGACAGGACAGTAAACGTGTGTGAATGTGATGGTGATGTGATGGTGAATGTGCTGTAATTACAGTCTGAGTCCTCCATAAAGATGAGACAGATGCTGCCCAGCTTCAGCAGCAGGGAGCTGGAGGAGGAGATCAGCAGCTGTTTGTATCCTGTGAAGGGGAAGCGGTGAGTGTTTTACTCTGTAATGTTAATATGATGATAATGTTAACAGATAATCATAAAAAATGATAAAGAACGGCTAAGATCAGCTCCGGCCTGGTGTGTGTTGTCATTACAGGCTCCGCCATCAAATATTCAAACATGCTAACAAGACCCCGAACCACGGAGGCCCTAAAGCCTACCACAGTCTGAAGTATTTCCATGTTGTTGATGCTCTGACTGCTTGTGAGAAGCCTGATCTGCCCCTCGCAGGAATTGATCCCTTCATAGCAGCCAGTTCTACAGAGGAGCCTGCAGGAATATAAACCAGTTCTGATCCATTACAGACATTAAGCTGCTCGGATGCCTTTTACAGCCAGAACATCGATTTCAGCTTCTCTCTCTCTCTCTCTCACACACACACACACACACCGCATACACACACACACACACACACACACACACACACACACACACACACACACACACACACACACACGTACACACCGCATACACACACACACACACACACACACACATGTACACACCGCACACACACACATGTACACACCGCACACACCGCACACACACACACACATGTACACACCGCACACACACACACATGTACACACCGCACACACCGCACACACACACACACACACATGTACACACCGCACACACACACGCATACACACACAAACCCATACACATATACATACACACACACACACAAGCACACATGCACACACGCATGCGCACACACAAACCCATACACATATACATACACACACACACACACACACACACACACACACACACACGCACACACACAAACCCATACACACACACGCACACACAGACACATACTCGCATATATAAACACACAAACATACATATATACACACACATACAGACACACACACACATATATATATACACAGACATACATATGCACACACACAAGCACACACATAGACACACGCACACACACATGCACACACACAAACCCATACACATATACATACACACACACACATATGCACACACCGCATGCACACACACATGCACACATACATATATATACACACACGGCTTCTGCAGTTACTGATCATCTTGGAAGTTTTTTTGTACTCAGATTACAGCCTGATTAAATACTCAAAACGCTGATTTTAGTCATAGAGAGCTCAGTTCTGTTTGTTTGGCACTCAAACATCAGTAACATCCACATTACAGTAACTGAAGATGTGACACATGTTTATTAGAAGCAGAATGGCTGTTTATTGTTTGTTTGCATTTTTTGATCATTTGTTTTCTTTTACAATACACATCAACAGTCTGTATTTATGTCATGTAGTTTCTGTTTAAAAACACTCCGACGTCCTGAACACTGCAGAGCAGATTTAAACTGTTAATGAAGAACTTTACTGTCATTTTCAATAATGTGACAAAAACATGTATCTGCAGTACAAACGTTCAGTGAAGCAGCTGTGCAGTCTATCACAGACAAAAGTCCAAACAGAAAGAGCACAGAACCCTAACCTTAACCTACATAACTAGTGCAGATACCAACATAACAAACAATAAAAAAGATCATACAGAGAGATTATACACTCAGAGCTCAAACGCTGAGCACTCTCGTTAAAGCTGCGCCGATCTACAACTGACTGGAGCCGATACTACTAATGCATGCATTACAGACAGCCAGCAGAGGGCGCTATGGAGTCTAAACAGAACTCCCGAATTTTCAAACTACACACAAAATGATTAGTTTCTATCATTTACAAAAAAATGCCAAAATAATTTTGCTGCTGATACACATTACACATCTCGAGTCTTCATGGCTGTCCGTTCTGAATTATATTGTATTCCATGGTCACGTCTTCAGGACTCTCAGCGTTACACTCTTGTGTGTCGTCCTCAACAGGAGAATCCACCCGAGGTTTGGGTTTGGACACAATCTCCTCACAGACCTTCAGCAGAGCCTGTAACACAAACAGACATAAAGGTCTGTCAGGACTTCCTCACTGTAATGGCTCAGAAACACATTTACACTGAAGGACACAGAGACTTTTATCCTCTGTTACTGTGGACTGTATGTACAGACTGATCTGTGACTGTTAGAGCTGCTCCTCACCTGAAGTTTCTCGTAAATCTGAGTGCTGTGGACGGCCGGCTGCTCTTCAGGCTTCAGCTGCTCCTGAGAGCTGCTCATAGTGCTCATCCACTCCTGTGTCTCCTCCACACAAACCCTCAGCTTCTCCATGTCCGGCTCATCTATGTGACTGTACGTGTCACTCTGAGAAACACAGAGATTCACTTTATCAGCATCATTTCTCAATTTAGTACAGTCTAGAGTTGCTGATGATGATGATGAATGAATGTTATATAGCGCCTTTCAAGACACCCAAGGATGCTTTACAATCAACACACTCCATTTACACACACCGGTGAGAAGCGGCAGCCAGTCGCGCACAGCGTAATGTAATGTAATGTAATGATGTAATGATGATGATGATCAAGGAATCAAGGCCTTCACCCCCCTCGGCAGAGCTTCTCTTCCATGCAGAGCAGCTTTAATGCCACATGTTGATGTTGGAGCACAGAACACTCTCCACCACACATCTGTAAATTGAGGTGAGGACTGTGCTCCTGAGTCCAGCATGCCTCGGCCGCCTGAGGAAGTCACTGGTGTTGCCTCAGGTACCTGTAGCTGGAGACCACTTCCACTGCAGATCCTCCGACTGCGTGGAGGGGGCTGGGTGTGTCTTTCTGTTCCAGGTGGGTGAGAGCAGTGAGGACCACAGAAGAGATGGCATCCTCTATGGATCGGTTCTTACAGTATGCATATTGATGTGATCCCCAATGTCTATAATGTCTGATGTGGGACCTAACCTGTCTTTCTAAGCATTTTGTGAGTATCAGCATGAGGGCTACTGGCCAACAGTCATTCAGACCAGTCACTGCAGAGCTCTTGGGGACTGGGATGATGGTGGCAGACTTCAAGAAGGTAGTGACAGCTGCCTAGGTGAGGGAGAGTTTGAAAATGTCTGCCAGCACCTCGGAGAGCTGATCAGCACAGCTCCTCAGTACCTGCCGGATATTGTCCGGACCCGCAGCTTTGTGGGGACTGACCCTTCTAAGGGTCCTGCTAACTTCAGCTGGGGTCACACTTAGGGGCTCTTCTTCAGGTGGTGGGACAAATCTGGTACTAGGGTGGAAGGTAGGGTCCTCAAAGCGGACGTAGAACCTGTTGAGAGTCTCTGGCAGAGAGGGGTCCCCTGGGCATTGTACACCTTTGGTGTTATATTCTGTTATGCACTTAATGCCTTTTCACATGTTCCGTGGATCCTGGGAAGAGAAATGTTCCTGGATCTTTTGTGCATATGAAGATTTGGCCCTTTTAACACCTGCTGTCAGCTCTATTCTGGCTCTTGTAAGTTCTTGTGGATCACCAAACCTCAAGGTAGCATCCATGGCATTTAGAATTTAACATTAAAATCAGGGTTTTTGCTGGGAGCATGAGAAGCCGCTGCACTCTTGTGCGCCGCCATCTTGGAACTGATGATGATGATGATGATGATGATCACTACTACACTAGAACAGAGCAGTATTGGGGTTTTTTCAGGGCTGATACGGATTATTAGAAATCAGAGACACTAATATTTAAAGCTGACATTAATTGATCAGAACTGTGGTATTGGAACAAGACTGCAGCTCTTACAGCTCACATTAATTAAACAGAGTTATTTATTAGAACATTATTAAAGTTTAATTCGATTTACTCCACATTTATACCCAGCAGATGGTGCAGTAGGTGGGGCTTTGTGTCAGACTGAATAAATGTAGGTTTTGATTGTGTTTGTATCAGATATGAACATAAACACTTTTACTGGCTGCAGAGCTGAGGAGCTGATTGGCTGATTGGGATGTGAGAGATCAGCTGTGATTATTGATCAGACCTGATCATCAGAAACTTGGTTTAGTAGATAAATCAGAGCAGTTAGGTGATGTATGAGCTGGTTTTGCACCAGTGTGATACAGCCTCTGTTCATTGTTTTACAGAAGTCAGTTTGACACTTTATCAGCAGAGGGCAGATGTTTGGTTACAGGCTGATAGATGATAATGTGACACAGACGTGATTAGACAGAGATTTTCACTTTCATCTGTGATTTAGAATTAAGTTTTATTTACATTTCACACTTAAATGTTCAGCCTGTACAGTCAGACACTAAAACATTAGAACATTTTATTTATGAGACAAGCTGTGTGTGCATCTGTGTCAGTAGTGGGTGACACTCCAAGCCACTGAATGCGTTCATTAGAAGTGGTGTCCACAAACTTTTGGACACATTGTGTACATTAAAGAAACCAAAACACTTTTGTTTTGCTTCTGGTTTATCAGTTTCTGAGCTCATGAATAACAGAACAGCACTACAGCGGTCAGGTCCAGCTCACCCGGCTCTTGTACTCCTCCACGACGCTGCTGTATTTGTGTATTTGTGCTGAGAGCTCCTCAAACAGCCTGGGTCTCTTCACAGACTCCTGGTATCTGTCTTTAACAGGCCGGCCCAGCTTCTGTAAAGCAGAAAACTGTGCTGTTATGCCTCACTGCTGGTGGACACATGAAGATCAGACCCGGGTTTGCAGAACACAGGAACCAATTAGCTGCTGAGAGCTGCTGTGGGATTAAGAAAGCTCAGCGCGAGAGGCTCCAGTGTTTAAACCTCAGAGAGCGCGAGAGACCAACTGCAGCGCTGTCACAACACTGACTGAGCTTTAAAACCTCAAACACACACAAAACTACAGAAAGTCTAACGAGGATCAAGATTTAAAATTCACTTTTAATGTAAACCTGAACGTAAACTAACATTAAACATAAACAGTCTGAAATCAGATTTAAACCCAAATCAAAGACTAAGTCTAAACTGCACATCTGTTGGTTTAATGTGTCTCTTGTCCTGCTTTTGACTTCCCACAGTTTTAACCATGTGTGTGTGTGTGTGTGTGTGTGTGTGTGTGTGTGTGTGTATGAGTGTATGTGTGTGTATGTGAATGTGTATGTATGTGTGTATGTGTGTGTGTGTGTATGTGTGTGTGTGTTTATGTATGTATGTGTGTGTGTGTGTGTGTGTTTATGTGTGTGTGTGTGTGTGTTTATGTATGTGTGTGTGTGTGTGTGTTTATGTATGTGTGTGTGTGTGTGTGTATGAGTGTATATGTGTGTGTGTGTGTGTGTGTGTGTGTGTGTGTGCGCTTGTTTTTGTGAAATGTCAGTACTTTCGTCAGAATACACACCAACGTCGTCAGGACGTGCCGGTGCACACCGCAAGTGGGGTGAACTGGTTTTTAGGGAGTGGGAATGGGGTCATATAAAGACGGTTCACCAGCTAAAATCCTGTAGTGACTTTGAATATGGTCTGTACAAAATCTCGTGCGACTTGTGCTACCGCGTCAGTCTTTTCAGTCCTGCACCAAAATCCATGACTGTTAATGTGTGCAGGACTGCTGCAACCACACATAAGACTGCT
>BRDA01007858.1:0-13285 GCA_036984385.1 Crenuchus spilurus | reverse complement strand
TATAAAAACTGAAGCAGTAGACTTTGTGGACATTGATGTTTGTGTCTTTCTCAAAACTTTTGGCCATGACTGTACATCCTCCAATATAATGACACGACTGAGGCAGGACTGACAATCAGGTCCATCTCACTGTTGTAGCCAAACCACACATCATATAGAAATATCTTTAATCGATGTGTGCACATAATATTAATAATAATATTAATAATAATAATAATAATAATAAACTTTATGTATACAGCACTTCTATGCATTTAAGCTCATATAAATAGTTAAACATAAGACATAAACATTTGTTCATTTATTTAAAGATGATTATTTAAAGATTTAAACATGTTGATCAGTGGGACTTATAGCTCCTAAAAGTCAGAATCTCAGATTATTAGAATATTTCATTTTCAGTAAACGACTTAAACAGTATCAACATTAAATTTTAATAATAATAAAATGTCAAGTATTTATAAGTATTTATTTTATTTTATATTTATTAGAAATTTGACCTCCACATTTAATGCATCTGTGCAGTGAAACACACACACACACACACACACACTAGTGAACTCACTAGGCTGTGAGAACATGTGCCTGAAGCAGTGGGCAGCCCTATCCATGGTGCCCAGGAAGCAGTTGGGGTTTAGGTGATTTGCTCAACTGCGCTTCCGGTCATTCCAGACCGCGGCTGCCCCCACACGTCACAGGATTAATAACTTCAGTGTTTATGTTGTTGTGTGAAGTGAAAGTTGGTGACACTGTCGATTGGTTGATTACATTTTCATGTCAGAACACTTTGTGATGGGGACAAAAGTTACAAAAAGATTGGAAACCTTGATCTAGAACCTGTTCTACCCTTTAGAACTAGAGATAAAGGACATGTTGTTGAAGAAAGCTTACATTAGAACTCAGGAAGCTCTGATAAGGTCCCTCCAGTTTGTGTCGATAAAAGTACACGTTCTCCTCCACTGCGTTCTTAGCGCTGTTCCTCTCCTTCTCCTGCTGGTCTCGCTGGATCATTTGGTTCTAAAGATCAAAACAGAAGCATCTTTAAAGCTTATGTAAGCCTTTTTGGACCTTTCTGAGATAATAACATGACAAGAGTTTGAATATTATTTGTTAGAGTTGACACAGCAGATACTACCTGGAAACCAAAGCTAAATACACAGAAGACCTGAAATATCACAGAACCAGTAAATCTGATCGGACCTCTGGTGCACATCTAATCTTAGAAAACTACATAAATTTTGAAACCAAACGATACCTCGAGCTCTATGAGAGTATTAAGTTGATCCTTTGGGAGCTGCAGTGTAATCTTCTCCTCTATAGGCAGCACCACGTGTCTGACCTTCATCTTGGCTTTTTTGGCGTTGGGGGGCTGAGTGGTGAACTCTGCATTCTGCTGCCAAAACAAACATCATCAGAGTGAGATGATGGGTCGATCCATACCGAAATATCTGTACTGAGCTTACTTAACTCTGTAAACCAAACAACACATCCACTCATACACATCTGCTCTTTTATCTGAACAACTACAGAAACCTCTCAGCCAATCAGCTGCTTGCTAATCAAATAAAAAAAACACTTTTGGTTCCATTAAGAATCTATTAGCTCTTTTTTGCCTGCTGGTCACAACAGTAGGCAGATGTTTATAAGTCACTGTGTTCTGTATGTGTTGATTTTAACATATTTGCCTCTTAAAAAACATGTGCTGCCATCTGGTGGGCAATAACTGCAATTGAAACAAAACACGTGGTAAACAAAAATGGCTGACAGATGGTCAGGAGCTGCACCTACCTCTAGGATTTCTGTAAATTTCTTCCACCATACAGAAAGTAAACAATATTAGAGCTCAATACAGAGCCATTTTTATGATGTTGTTCATAAAAACAACATGTACACATTTCTGTACACATGATTTTTTTATTTAGAATTAAACAGTCTTATCTTTCTGAACTTTTTTAATCTGTTACTATATATTACTTGTCTTTGAATGCTCGAGTGCATGCTGTCCAGCCGGGTAAATACACAACTAGTCATTAGGTTTTATTAGACTGAAGGAGAATAAAGACATTTTTCATTAATAAGTGTTTTTATAATGACATTAAAACGTTTGATTTGGAAATAGTGTTAGAATTCAACCGTTCCATATATTTCACTTTTTGATTTGGAAGAAATCATTCAGGTGAGCTGCTGTCTCTGACTTTACATCTACAAGACCAACAAGGCAGGTGTGTCTAATAGAGGACAGTGAGTGACACAGTGTTTAACATCTCCAGCAGCTCTGACACACCACCACCACATCAGTGTCACTGAGAATGATCCACCTGCTCTGTGGGGGGTCCTGACCATGTGCAGTCACTTTTATGGTCAGCGGAGCTAAAATGGACAATAGGGAGATATAGGGAGGTGGTGTTAATGTTATGGTAGATGTTGACCAGGTGTATACAAACATTTTTCTTCAACTGTTAAATGGATGATATTTTTAATGTCCATATCATTTCAATTTCATCATCAAATGAGTGTATGAACATAATCCTGATTATTAACGGCAGTGAATCAAACAGATAACGAGTGGAATCACTGTAATTAATCACACACACACACACACACACACACACACACACACACACACACAGCTGTAAGTGAGAAATGAAGTTCACGTACACTCAGTGAGTGTGGAAGGTTCTGGTCTTTATCTGTGGAGGGACTCTGGGCTGTGTGCTGGACTTGAGTGTGATGGTTTGTGTCCTGTGCCTTGTCCTAGAATCACAGTCCCACATTTTAAACACATGAACATTTCATCCTCTCTACATTACATCTGACCCTGTGTTCACACCGGACCTCATTCATTCAGCACACAAACCCACTTGAGCTAAGCAGGTCTGGCTCTGGTCAGTACTTGGATGGGAGACCTGCTGGAAGTGATGCTGGTGGACAACAGGAGACACTATCACTGTGCCAGTGCAGTGACGGGCGCAGTGTCCTGTATAAATGTCTCAGATGAGTCTGGTCATGTCCTCTAAAAGAGTCGGACTGATGTTCTGACTAAATGTCCGTCCTAATCATCTCCATTTTAACTGGCTCAGTCTCTCCTCACCTCTCTGTCTAATGTGTGTGAGAGTTCTGGTGCTGGACCGGCTGAAGGTGGATGCTGAGTGCTGGTGGTGACTCGCTTTGAGTCTTGAGTGTGTAGAGAAGTGATAGTGACACAAAGTGGGTGGAGTCTGTGATGGTTTAACTGTAAGTGAATCAGCAGTGGTGATGTACTAACAGGACCGGTATTTATGTTCAGGTGATGGAGGAGAACATAAACACAGAACATCTGTATGCTGTGTCCGAATATTTTGGGCCATTTGTGGTGAGTGTGATTAGGCTGAAATGGACTGTGGGTAAATCACAGTGTGACTGTGGCTACTTCAGTGTCAGAGATGCTCAATAATTAAATAGTAAATGTGTGGTAAGAAGTGAGCTGAAGGTCTGATCTGTGGTCAGATTGATTTTGTAGAGCCGTGAAGGCCCGGGTCTAAGCTGCAGCTCAGAAATGCTGCAGAGAGATGAGCTTTTTGGATGTAGAGACGTATGAACACAGGGTGAGGTTAATCTATTGTCTCCCAGAAGCTTCTCTTCACATTCCCTCTCTGCCACTGGAGAACAACTGTATATAATGTAATAATTCTACTTAAACAGTAAAGAAACTACTGATGTCCTGCTGTGTGATCTGTGCTGAATCACTGATACTCACTGTATAATAAACATCAGAACATTTAGTGCAACACATCTATCTATCCATCCATCTATCCATCCATCTCTGTATCTAGTATCTCTGATCAGCAGAACCTCAGAAGAACATCACTGTTCATCTTCTATTTCTCATCTGTTCTTAATGTTTATATGTCTGTATTGTAATAAAGCAAATGTTTGAACTTAGTCTTAATCTAGAACAAGAGCATAAAATCACTACAATCCTCAAATTAGAGCCTTAAATGATTGATTTTCCTGTTAAATTCTAAGGAGGGAACTTGTTGTAGACTGTTGTGGGTTTTGTTGTTAAGCTCATTGTTAGAGAACCGCGAGTACTGAAACACTTTGGACATGTGACTTCCAACGTTTAGAGAAGGTCACATTAAGTTCACCTGTAAAGGTCAGAGCGCATGTTAGGCTCATCCTGAAATTTCACCCAAAAGTTGAATACCTCTGACTTTTAGTGTGTAAGTCTGTGTGAGCTTCAGCTCCACTGGAGGAGAAGAACTGCTTCATTAAATATCCGCTTTAATTCAGATCTAAACTCTGGTCTAATGCTGACGGTATTAAAACAACAACCTGTGAGTGTTACTGATATGATTGTGTATTATCTCACACTTTCATTTAAATGATAAACAACAGGATGAAAGTGAACTTTGGGTCTGTCTGAATAAGCAGAGATCTCTACATAAACAGTATTTTACATCACAGTATGAGCCCTGAGAAGACGTCTGTCTCAGTGCTTACAAAACTCAAAATGCTGCTAGTGAGACCTTATTCTGATACTGAATCAATACTGAGAGTACCAAATGCTTCCTCGGTCATTAGGGCAATCCCACAATGCAATGCGGTGCAGTGTACACAAGCAGAGCCGCCAGCAGGAGGACAAGCAGTGATGTGATTACTAAATGGACGTTATGACAGTTAGTTGTACTAAAATGTTTATAAACACTAAGAGCAGGTCTGTGCTGGTGATGTGTTTGACAGCTGAGGTAGGTGAAGTGGGCGGGAATAAGTGATGTCATCGATTTATCTGTATTATAAGAGTAGATGAGGGTTAGAACACTGACTACTTAGACAGTTCAGTAGGTACTGAGACAGACCGCATATGTCTGAGCTGTCTGTCACTAAATTCTTAAGAACCACTAACTTGTCCATCAGGGTCATCCATGTTGTCCTGAGCTCCGCCCACTTCAGTGGTGTTTTCTCCAGCATGTCCCAAAGCGTCTGCAGCGCTGACCTTCAGCACCAGGCTGGCTGAGCTCACACTCATAATACCACTGGAGTTCATTTCAAGTCTGACCTTCACCTTCGATCCGACTGCGCTGTCCTGAGTCTGAACGTTCTGCACTGTGTACTCACCTGAGGAACGTGCAGGACATTTTACTGAAACTGAAGTGTTTTCTGAAGTTGCTGAGGTTTCATAGAAACTTCCACAATTAAACAAACACAGATGTGTTTTTCTTTCCTTATATATTCATGATTCTCACCAATCCTGGCCTCGGGGAACGGCAGGGATCCAGGATCTGAATAAGAAGCTTCCAGAACAAAGGCTTTATTCCTGTGGAATGTGATAACTTTGGAAGAGGGAGACGGATGGTTCTTGCCAAATATCTCATGACAACTGGAGGGGAGAACAATTACAGAACAGACTGAGCACAGCGCCAAGCATCAAATATACATCACGTTCAGGCAGACGCAATTAAGACGTCGCTCTGAATCTGCATGTGATCCTGTTGTTTTTACTGTGAAAGTCAGTGAACCTCAAGCTGTACTTACGATTTGACTTCGTCTGCTTCACTGCTCCAGGAGAGAGAGATGGGGAAAGGGATAACATCTGTGATGGAGAAATCTCGCACTCTGAATGCAGGAGAGAGCATGGCACACTGTGTGGAGGAAACCAGGATCAGTCTGATGTGTTTCTACACCAACACATCACAGCTCGTCATACTAACAGGATGAGTCACTGTGGCAGGACTTTATAGTTCTTACAGTAAATGACATTACACAAAATAAATGGATGAGGTGGAGGTGAAGAACTGTACAACAGAAAGCAGAGTGTTTCCTCCGCCAGCTCCATTAATCAGGTCTAACAGGACACCTCGTTAAGCTCCTTTTCTGGATTATATCCCAAAATATCAGTTACTGATATCAGTAATCAGTATCGTCAGTATCAATATCAGCCCTGAGAAACATATCAGTCAACTTCTAGAAGAAGTCAAGACCGAGACATTAAGCGGTGGAGTCAGTCAAGACTGAGACTTTTACTGGTCGGGACTGAGTCAGGTCTCGTTCACAATTGAAGGTAAGAGGAAGCGGAAGATTGACAGGTGGATTGTTGCAGTGTCTGCAGTGATGCAGGCTCTGCACTGGTCTGTTTTGGTGAAGAGAGAACTAAGCCAGAAGGTAAAGCTCTCTGTTTACCGGTTGGTCTACGTTCCACCTCCCTTAGAAATAGGGTGAGGAGCTCAGACATCTGGGAAAGACTGGAACCACTTCTCCTCCATATCAAGAGGAGCCCATTGAGACAGTCTGGGTACCTGGCTAGGATGCCTCATGGACTCCTGCCTGGCAAGGTGTTCCGGGCATGTCCAGCTGCGAGGAGAGCCTGGGGAAGACCCAGGACACACTGGAGAGATAATATCTCTCAGCTGACCTGGGAACACCTTGATCTACTTTGCTTGGTTGCTACCAAGTAGAGAAAATAAGCAGAAGAAGATGGATTGATGGGTCAAGACTGAGACCAGATTTAGATTTTTCTACATTGTGTAAAAATAAACAAGAGGAAAATAAAAAAGGGTAAAAGTTTGTAAAACACATGTTCTTACATAATATTATATTCCATCATATATTTACTGAAATAGGACATTAAATAATACATAACCTAAAGTGATTCTTTATTAGTATATTAGAGCAGGTTAGCCAATCAGAGTGCAGATGTGATTTAGGCAGGTAGAGAAAGGACTGCTTTATTCAGTTTGAATGGATTGTTGATATTTAATACAATAGAAAATAGCTCAGTTAGACACACTTGGCAGTTCAGCTCAGACTGTAGTGCTTTACTAACATGTCAAAGTGATTTTTCTTGTCTGTAGTGTTTCTCGGTCCCGTATACGTAATCACTGAGTAACCAGTAGTGGCACTTTCATATGAAGATCCATCAGTTCCTCTGGACTGATTCTGAATGTGAAAGCTCTGCAGATTCTTTGATCTTAGAGCTCAAGTCTTCACGTTGCTGAAGCACAGACGAGCTAATTTTCTCCAAAATCTCCTCCTAATGTCACAGAGTGGTGAAAAGCTCCCTACCTGTAAGGCACAGCCTCTGGCCACCGCTTCATCTGCGTTCAGCGTAGTGCTCACGTCTCTTTTGAAGAACCTGCTGATCTGGGCCTTCACTGCAGGGATTCTAGTCGCTCCTCCAACAATCTCCACCGCGCTGATGTCCTGCAGCTGCACCTGAGCCTGCTCCAGAGCCGCCACCAGAGGAACCGTTACTCGCTCTATCAGGTCAGCACACAGGTCCTCAAACTGCGCCCTGAGTACAGCAACACATTATAATGCATTACAAATGTTCAATAGCATCACACGTAACACTATAGGGACAAAAGTAATGGGACATCGGATTTATATCCCTCTAGCCTCTGGCATTAGACATGGTGCCAACAGGTTGATGTGTAGTCCTATTCCATTGGCAGTACTTCTCTACAGGGACTAGACAAGCTGTGTGTGTGTGTGTTTGTACATCTGGATTTACTGGATTCATTACAAGGGGTGTCTGCAAACTTTTGGACATGTAGTGTACAACATATATAAAAATGTTATTAATATATATCTATAAAACATCACAAAATGCAAAAACTCATTTCAGGACATTTGAAGCATAAAGTTTACTATTTTAAGTAAACTACTTATAAAGTAGTTCCGGTAAGTTTAATCACTGTATTATATCAATGCTCTAATATATATCCCCCAGCAGCACATGTCCACCCACCCACCTTCCAACACTGGACTGGCATCAGTCAGTGAAATAGTAGTGTTTGCTGAGGAGCGCCTCCTCCTGGCAGTCTCAGGGGTTTATGTTAGATTTAGCAGTGCTGTAGTTACCACACGAGAAGACCAGCACAGTCACGTCATTTTGAACCAAAAGGATCCCAAAAATCAAACTAAAAAATGTTTCCTGTGGCTCAGCAGGCTAAGACACTGACACTATGACCAGAGGATCGCGAGTTTGAATCCCGGTCATGCTGTTTGCCATCAACAGCCGGGGCCCAAGAGAGCAAAAATTGGCAGTGCTCTCTCTGGGTGGGTAGATGGCGCTATCACTCTTTATCACTCTCACATTGCAATGTCCACTGGCTCAGGCGTCTACTGATTGTTCCATTCAGAGCTGGGAATCATGCGCTTTCCTCCGAGCTCGTTGGCTCCCCAGTGACGGTGTATCAGCGGTAGTTTGAAAAGAGGCAGTGACCGTATCACACACAGCAGAGGAGGCTTGTGCTTGTATTCACCCCTCTAGAGTCAGGGACAGTGCAAAGTGAAGGGGAGAGTCCTAATGGGTTGGGTTAATTGGATACTACAACATTGGGAAGGGGAGAAAATTGTCAAAAAATAAAAAAAAGGTTTTCTGTTTTAAATTCCACCTTTTTTAGCATAAGCAACACTCACTGTCCATTTTATTAGGTACACACACTCACTGTCCATTTTATCTCCACTGAGCATACAGGTGCAGTTTGTACAGACTGTAGTCCATCTGTACCAGCTCAACACACACTATCACACCACCACCACATCAGAGAATGATCCACCTGCTCTGTGGGGGTCCTGACCATTGAAGAACAACACAGTATACAGAGAAATCAATGAGCTACAGTCTGTACACAGTGCACCTGTCTGCTCAGTGTATGTGTACCTAATAAAGTGGACAGTGTGTGTATGCCTTACATCTGGTTCTTCCTGGATCAAAAATGAGATCTTGGACCACAGCGTATCATGAATAGGTGCTCTCTGCAAGAACATTTGACTTTTAATCAAACAAAAATCAAATAATAACTCGTTACTCAGCTGAATCAGGTCTTTCAGAGAAACGTTTACAGATCCTGCAGAGTTTAGCTACAACCTTAATCTACCACACCTGATCCAGGTAATCAGACCACCTGACTATCAGAGAACTCACCAGGGTCCAAATCTAGTGAGCCACTTCAACACACGTCTGAATACATTTAGAGCATCATCGTCTCTTTACAGAATCACATCCAGGCAGATGTTTTGCGGTGTTTGGAGCTGTGCTGGAGTCTGGCAGCAGGTTCAGAGAAGCAGCTTCTTCAGAGAGCTCAGTGAGTGCGTTGTGTGGAGGCTACATATCTGTCAGTCAAATAAATTGGACACAATATACGCTGCTCCAACCTCGCCAGACAGAAAATACCCACTGCTTCCCAAAATCACTGTGGATGAGAGAGAACCGGATCAGGTCGATGAGAGCAGCACCTGTTCATCTTCCCCGACACGTCCTTGTCATCCATGAAGCACTCGATGCTGAGAGGGATGTCTGTGGAGTTGCTGCTCATCAGTTTCTTTAACTTCTCGCACTCCTGCTGAAGCCGCAGCAAAGCCCGAGTCCTGGACTTCACATCCAGTTTGTACTTGGACTTGAACTCGGTACAGAAGTGCTCCACCAGCCTCTGATCAAAGTCTCTGCCACCCAGATACGGATCAAATGCAGTGGAGAGAACCTGTAGGAGAACAAAGGCACATACTGATCTGTGGATCGTACCAGCCTGAGCCTGTTTCAAATGTGGACGTGGTTCAGTTCAGAATCATTACAAACCATGGTTAGCTAACTTCACTCAGGGTAGAAGAATGGTTCTGGCAGGCTTACCATGGTCTAAACCATTAGAACCAGCATGGGAAACTCTGGTTCTGGACAGTCAGATTCCTACAACAACAGATTCAACTCCACAGATCACCAGGTTCAGATCAGACTACAGCAGTCCTGTACTGGACTCTGGTCATCTTAGACCAGCTCTTTACATATCTATTCACACTGATCAGCCATAACATTTAAACCACCCCTTTGTGCCACATCAAAACATGAGAGTACAGTGAAAGAGTTTATATTTGTTCATAATTTATTTCAGAAAGGTCATCTGTCAAAATATTATATATTGTTTACACATAAAGTGACACATTTACAGTGTTACTGTAGATCAGTGTGACTGACAGCTCAAATGATGATAATATGTGATGGTGAGTAAATGACTATAAACAGTATAAATACTGTGTGTCTCTCACATTCCTAGTATCATCACTCCTGAACCAGAGACATCAGAAGTGTCTTACCTGGACTAAGCAGAACCAGAACTGGACTGTTACTCAGTACAAAGTCCTCAATGGATATGTATTTGGTTTTTAAATTTGGAATTTATGTTTGGGCTAAATATAGTGAGGGAGCGTCAGGTTTGCATGTAATTTAATATTTGTGTATATATATATATATATATATAGGGCGGCACAGTGGCTCTCAGCGCTGAGGTCTTGGGTTAGAGTCCCCATCTGAGCAGAGTTTCCATGTTCTTCCCGTGTCTGTGTGGGTTTCCTCTGGGGTCTCCAGTTTCCTCCCACAGTCCAAAAACATAGAGGTCAGGTGGACTGGATACTCTAAATTGTCCGTACGTATGTATGTGTGTTTGTGTGTGTGTATGTGTGTGTGCACGCATATGTGCACCCAGTGATGGATTGGTGCCCTGTCCTGGGCTTAGTTGAATAGTGTAATGCCCTGCCCTGCACCTAGTGAGGGGGTAGGAGACTAACTGCGACCCTGATAAGGATTAAGTGGGTGTGATAATGGATGGAATGTATATATATATACAGTATATACAGTCCAAGTTGTCTGAAGTCCAGTGTGCAGGTTTTGCAGTCTGTGATGGTTTGAGCTGCTGCTGTTGGTCCACTGTGTTTAGTCTAAAGTCAACACCTACAGCAGATTTTACAGCACTTCATGCTTCCATCTGCTCACAAGCTTTATGGAGATGCCCACAGTGCCAACACTACTAATGACCATCATATGACTGTGACTGAGCTGTAAGTCAGACTGATCAGCAGTAAAACATGAAAATGTGACTTTATTTGTAATGATGTGAACCCAACAATCCTTCCTCACCTTCAGCTTTCCTTTAGTGAACGCACAGGCAGACACCTGGAAGGCTGAATGACCCATGTCAACAAAGAACACAATCTTAGGCTTCTCCTCAGGACCGGGCAGATCTTGTTTGTATATGCCATAATTCAATGCCACTGTAAGACAAACAGAACATCAGAACGTCAGTGTGACTCCTGAACGTTTGCTGGGTCGTTTATACAGTAATCAGGACGGGTGTAAGGAATCCAGAAAGAACCTGCAGTGGTGTCATTCAGCAGCCTCAGGCAGTTCAAGCTGGCGATCTTGGCAGCATCCAGGACTGACCTCCTCTCTGAATCAGTGAAGAATGAAGGGATCTATGCATAATAAAATCATTCACATGGCAAAAGAGAAAGAAGGAAAAAGAGAAAGGACGCACAGACAAACACAAGTCGTCTGAATGGTGTTTATCACAGCCAGCAAGTGAATACTGAGTGTGCAGATGGTGATGTACACAAGGCTGGTGATGTACACATGATCATGTTTGGATGTTTGAGAAGTGCACCATAACTCCTGAGAATCAGACCAGTGTGAGATGTCAACTCTTTCTCTGACAGGGTAAATATCTAGCCAGTAAATGAAAGACTAGATGACTCAGTGGTACCGAGTTCACGCCGTGTGTAAGTATCTACAGCTGCAGGACAGTCTTCAACAACACTTACAGAGATGACACACTCAGACACTTTCTTCTGGAGACTGCTCTCTGCAGTTTCTTTCATCTTAGTCAGCAGCATGGCAGTGATCTGTTCAATCCTAAACTGGTGCTCCTTCTCCAAGTACAGAACCTAAAAGTCAACACAAGACCAATAAATACAGACAACATCAGGTTTAAGGTTTATAAACCAGTCAGTGTGAGGAATAAACCAAGACTGAAGGTAAAATGATAGCTGGGTTCTCCTGCAGTTCACAACAGACCATTAGGTCCACTACACCTACTGCTGTTAATTCCTTCTGTTCCTGAAGTGGAATCTCCTTCAGTCCACACCAGACCTGCTGCTCACCTACATCGACTGCTGGCAGCAGCACTCACTTTTATGTACCTCTGCAAACCTCGGACCCTCATCATTATCCACTGCCATCAATTACACGGAAATAGAATTGGACTCCTACTAGCAATGATCGGACTGAAGCTTTCAGGCTATTACACTTAATTTGACCCCAGATAACTGTAATTATCACTATTATTAATATCATTATTGTTTTACACTGCAGCACAATGTCAGTCTTTAGTGATTATGTAAATCTCTTTCAGTAGTATGATCAGAGGAGGATGGATCCCCTTTGTGAGTCTTGGTTCCTCCCAAGGTTTCTTCCTCCAGCCTCGAGGGAGTTTTTCCTTGCCACTATTACCTTTGGCTTGCTCACATTGGGTTTTGCATTTTATTTCAAATTGTCTCATGCCAATTATGTAAAGCTGCTTTACATAACGTCCGTTGTAAAAGAAAAAGCTATATAAATACATTTTAATTTGATTTGACACATCATTCTAATACAAATCTGTTCAAGACTAGTCCAACAAAGACAAGCTCATGCATATTCATTACACATATAGTTACATACATATTTCATTTTTGTTTTTGATCAGTATGACTTATATATCATCCAATCAAATTTATTTATAAAACACATTTTACAGCTGATGTCACAAAGCAGCTTTACAGGGTTAGTAATAACAAAAACCAAATCCCCAGTGAGCAACCCAAAGGCCACAGTCGCAAGACTCCCTCAGAACTGGAGGAAGAAACCTTGGGAGGAACCGGATTCACATGGGGGACCCATCCTCCTCTGGTCACTAATTATAAGTTCTTAATAAATCACATAAATGAGTTTTCATGTCATGAGTTTTTTCCACTGTCTCAGCAGTTTAAATAACACTGAAAACTCCAGAGAAACTAAGAGGTTTAAAAACACACATGTCCCTGACCTTGGCAGAAAGAAGACAGGGTCTATGTTAAATAGTTAGGGCAAGGTAACCTTTACGGAATACTGTCATTTTACCAGCAGAGTCTCTTCTGCGCAGACAGAACTGTGTGATGACTCTGTGAAGAACCTCCAGTGTGGAGTCAATTAACAGCCCTGTCACAGCTGTAAACAATCACAGCTGATGACTAATGCTGACCAATCCTGAACAGGGAATCACTAAAAAATCAAGCCAATCAGAAACTAGCGACCACCTTAATAATTAGAGGGCACGGCTGACAGCCTTAAACAGATGATTACAGGGTTTAGCAAAAAAAGAAATGGAGACCTCCCCTTGTGGCGAGCTGCAAAACAAGAGCTGCCATCCATCCATCCATCCATTATCAACCACTTTATCCGGGGCCGGGTCGCGGAGGTAGCAGTCTGAGCAGGGAAACCCAAACCTCCCTCTCCCCA
>BRDA01007856.1:32256-44381 GCA_036984385.1 Crenuchus spilurus | reverse complement strand
ATGGCCTTGTCCCAACTTTTTTGGGATTTGTTGACGCCATGAAATTTTGAAACAACATATTTTTCCCTTAAAATGATACATTCTGTCAGTTTAAATGTTTGATCTGTGATTTGTGTTCTATTCTGAATAAAATATTAGATGTTGGCATCTCCACATCATTGCTTTCAGTTTTTATTCACAATTTGTTTAGTGACCCAACTTTTTTGGAATCCGGTTTGTAAATTATGAAGACAAAGGAACCTTTTCACCATATTCATAATTTTGGAGGTGCATTAGTGTTTCATTAATCTGTGTAAATGAGACATTTGAAATAATAAATTCACCATATGAATGTTTCTCTGCGATGGATGCCATCTTTTGAACACTGCCTTACCATATGCATTATGTGGCAGCTTTTTAGACTATACAAAATATGGGTGTGTGTGTGTGTTTTTTTTTTTTTTTTTACTTCGGGGGGCTTTAAAGGCTTAGATTTTCTTGAATGACTGCATTGAAGGATTTGAGAAACAGAGCACAACTAGAATGTGTAATAGCAGGAATTTTGGAAGCACATACCCATGCCTTGCAAAAGTCTGGCTGAAAAGTGCATGTGAATGTGAATGTGTTATGTTTTTTAATGTGTTTGACTCAGATGACATCCAGTAAGACATTCAGGCAGTAATTTAAAGCAGCAACAAGCTAATATACATTTTCCATTGATTTATTAACAACAGTGAAAATCTCACAGATAATAAAAATAGTGGCTTAATAAATGTCATATGTGATAAACAGGTTTCTTCATAATGTAGACCATACAATGTATGACAACATTGTAAGGTTATTCAGAATGGTTTGTAGTCTATAAAAACAATACAACTCATGAAACTGTAAAACTGCCATAATTTCTATCCTCATTAAAGGAAGCATATACTTTTTTTCAGTGGTTTTGCATGTTTGTCCATCTAGAGTGCTGCCCAACAAACAAACTTTAAGAGTAGTTTTACTGTGAGTCAAAAATCTGAAATTTGACAAGTCATTCAGAAATGTAGGTATTTCTGCAAATTTCTGCTGTTTCTGGTGATTTCTACATGAAGTTACTTATTACATTCAGGCACCTATGAATTTCCAATTCTTTTTTCTTGAGAAATTAGAAACTAACTTCTTATTTAAAATTAATAGAAATTACAGTAATGCCTTTTATCTATCTCGGGACTTTATTGGTTCAAATTAAGTAGAGTCGAGAGTTTGTTTTGATTCTCATTGTCTAGAATCTCTGTTAACAGCCTTGGAAGAGGAGATGTGGTGAGCAGGGATAGGTATTCAAACCAGATGTTCTGATCAGGGCTGTTTAGAAAGGCTGAGATTGGGTGCTGTTTTACTTAAACCTTTTGATATTTCAAACAAAGCATGTCACAGACATTTAATTAAGATGTATTAACTTGTGGAATTTGATCTTTAAAATCAGCTTAGGTGTCATAATTTGCATATTAGACCTAACCACAACAGTTGCTTGGTAGTGTGGTGATTTGTAACACATTTGTTCTCTATTGTAGGGTAAGGATCTTCATATCTTCTCCTCAAGGGCTGATGTCCAGTTTGGTGATTACCCTGCTCAGACACACTTATTAAACTTGTTAGTTAACAGGTTAATTGAATCAGGTGTGTTGAGCAGAGAAATCTCCAAATTGTGCAGGATATGTGCCCTCCAAGACTGCAAAAGTTGATGTTACAGTTTAAATGATTCAGAACCCTGCACAGAGAATGTTTGCATGTATGAGACATTAAAAGAGCATTTTTACACTTCTCCTTGTCTCTTTTTGCTCTCTCTCTATCTCTCTCTCTGCCATGTACTCTCATCTGCCATGTACTCTCATCTGCTTATTCATTCACTGAGTGACACTTTGCCACTCACTGTGTATGTGTGTGTGTGTGTGTGTGTGTGTGTGTGTGTGTGTGTGTGTGTGTGTGAGAGAGAGAGAGAGAGAGAGAGAGAGAGAGAGAGAGAGAGAGTGTGTGTGTGTGTGTGTGTGTGTGTGTGTGTGTGTGTGTGTGTGTGTGTGTGTCTGTGTGTCTGTGTGTGAGGTTGTTTCTGTGTGTTTTTTACAGGTCAATGCCACTGTAGCTTACATACTTGACATAGTTGTCACTTGCATGATCACCACACTCATACTCTTCACAATCACTCATTGAAAGGTTGTGACCCTATTGGAATGTTCTATATTTCTGCATACACTTGGCCTAATACTTCATCTGATTGTCATACAAGTCCTAAAAGTATATGAAGAGCACCAGACCGAACAAATGAGACGAAAATGTTAGACTTGGTCATTTACTTATTGAGGAAAATGCTCCACTATTACATGTCTGAGAGTGGCAAAAGTACTTTCAGTATCTGGTGTGACCCCTTTGCACAGCAAAAACTTCATATCTCAAGTTCCAGTTCAAGAGGTTTTAATTGTCATTTCAGCAATATACAGTACCTTACATAATGAAACGAAACAATGTTCTTCCAGGACCAGGTGCAACACAATAACACAAGGCATTTGACAACATGCATAAACATACAGTCGTACAGAACCTATACTATAGTACAGGAACTCTGACTAGACTAAGACACAATACAGGACAGGACAGATGTAATGATGGTTAATAGAAGCAAGATACCAGGCTACAGTGATTGTGTAATTGTGCAATGTGTAAATGTGCAGGATGTGCATATGTGCAAATATTGCAATGAGTGGGGACAGTATACAGTGATATGCAAATGTGCAGAAGTACTTAGTACTTGAAAGACAGCCTGTGTGTGCTAAGGAGCCTGAAGGATGAAACTATTGGACAGTCTGGCAGTGAGGGACCGAATGCTGCGATATCTTCTACCAGAAAGCAGCAGTGTGAAGCGACCATGTGATAGATGTGAAGGGTCTTCCACCATGCTGAGAGCTTTCTGGATACTGTGCTTGTTGTAAATGTCTATGAGTGATGGAAGAGAGACCCCAATGATATTCTCAGCCATCCTCACTATACACTGGAGAGTCTTGCCGTCAGATGCAGTGCAATTCAGAACCAGACAGTAATGCAGCTGCTCAGGATGGATTATATGGTTCCACTTTAGAAGGTGGTGAGGATGGCACATGAGCTTTCCTTAGTCATCTCAGAAAGTAGAGACATTGTTGAGCTTTCTTCTTATGGAACTGGTGTTGAGGGACCAGGTGAGCTTCTCCGCCAGCTGAACAAAAAGGAATTTGTTGCATGACAATCTCCACAGGGACCAGAGACCAGAGGAGAGTGGTCTCTCTGTGATCTACCAAAGTCAACAAACATCTCCTTAGTTTTGTCAACATTCAGAGACAGGTTATTGACTTTGCACCAGTCTGTTAGTCATTTAACCTTCTCTCTGTAAGACTCATTGTTCGTACTGATGAGATCCACCAAAGTTGTGTCATCTGCGAACTGGATGATGTGATTGGAGGTGCTTATTGCTGCCCAGTCACGAGTCAGTTGGGCAAACAGCAGTAGACTGAGCACACAGCCCTGAGGGGCTCCAGTGCTTAGTGTGGTGCTGCTGGAAGTGTTTGTACTGATCCAGACAGCCTGTGGTCTCCTAGTCACTAAGTTCAGGATCCAGTTGCAGAGAGAGGTGTTCAGTCCCAGCGAGCTCAGCTTTCCGATCAGGTGTTGAGCGATGATGTTGAATGGCAAGCTGAAGTCAATGAACAGCATCCTAATGTATGTGTCCTTGTCCAACTTAGTAAGTGCAAGGTGAGTGCTGGTGGCTATGGCATCATATGTAGAGCGGTTGGCATGATAGGTGAACTGCAGTGGATCAATTGAGGGTGACAACATAGACTTGATGTGCCTTATGATGACCCTCTCTAAGCACTTTATGACGATTGGTGTGAGTGTGATGGTAGTCATTAAGGCAAGATACTGAAGACTTTTTTGGCACAGGCACGATGGTGGTCACCTTGAAGCATGTTGGGATGACAGAGCTGCTCAGAGAGGTGTTAAAGATGTTTGTGAAGGCGTCTGCCAGCTGGGATGTCTACAATGCCAGCAGCGATGTCTACAATAAAATTTCTGCTAATTTTTTTTTATCATTCCTGCACATAAGCTTGGAGAAATTTTAGCCCATTTCACATTCATCTGTACAAAACAGCTACAACTCTGTTATGCTGGTGGGTTTCCTCCCATTAACTGCTTTCTTCAGGTCCTTCCACAACATCTCTATTGGAATAAGGTCAGAACCATGAGTTGGTCATTCCAAAACATGAACTTTATTCTTCATTAACCATTCTCGGATAGAATGACTTGTGTGCTTAGTGTTGTTCTCTTGCTGCATGACCCACATTCTCTTGAGATTCATCTCACAGACAGATATCCTGTCATTAAAATTAGCTGAAATTAATTTGGATAATTCTGAATTTATTGTTCAATCAATGATGAGAAACCGTCCTAGCACAGATGCAGCAAATCAGGCTCAAACCATGACAATACCACCACCGTATTTCACAGATGAGATGAAGTAATGCTTTAAATTTTAAATCAAAAAGATCTATTTTGGTCTAATTTATCCAAAAACACTGTTTGAATATCTTCTGGCTTGTCTGTGTGATGTTTAGAAAACTGCAGATGCGCAGCAATGTTCTTTTTAGAGAGCAGCGGCTTTCTCCTTGCAACCCCACCACACACACCATTGTTGTTCAGTGTTTTCCTAATGGTGGCCTTATAAAGTTACCTTGAATTCCTTTGTGATCTCAACTACTAATACACACCTTGCTCTTTATCTTTGTTGGTCAACCACTGCTGGGGACCATAATAATGGTGTTGCATTTACAGCATTTACCAGACACTCTTATCCAAAGTGACATACAACAGTGCTTTGTTTCCATTTTCTTGAATCTCCTTCAATTGTCTGTTTGTTTGACTGTGGCTTGGTGGAGTCTAAACTCTTTAGAGTTGGTTTTATAACCTTCTCCAGTCTGATGAGTATCAATAACTCTTCTTCTCAGGTTCTCAGAAATCTTCTTTTTCATACCATGAACACTTCCACAAACAAATGTTGAAAAGATCAGACTTTGCAAAATTCCAGTTCTTTAAATAAAACAGGTCCCCCACTCAAACCTGATTCATCTCATTGACTGGAAACAGACTCCAATTTAATCTTTCAAATGTATCTGCTAATCTGGAAGATTCACATATTTTTTGCCATTCACGGACATGTTGTCACATTTTCCTCAATAAATAATTTTCCGTGTCTTGTATCTTATTTATTTGATTTTGTTCTCTTTACCTATTTTTAGGACTTGTGTGACAATCTGATTATGTTTTAAGCAGAAGTATAGAATATTCAAACACCATTGTATTTGTGAATTATTTATAAATTATTAGTTTTTAATTTCTCTTTCTATGTTTGACTTTCACATTATTGGTCACATAGACATCCTAATTATATGTACATGATAAAACACAATTTGCTAATTGCTTTGATTGGTTCTGGACTCTGTAAGATCCTCAAAGTGTCCTATTGTGTCTGATATCAAGATATTACCAGCAAATTATTATTTAAGTCCTGTAAACTGCTGTTCCAGCACATTCCACAGATATTTGATCAGATTGAATTCCGAAGAATTTGTAGGCCACTGTTGGTACTAACCACAAACTTTACTGCTTCAGAAATGTTCAGAAATGCTTGTCTATGAGAATCAAATGTTCACTTACCATGTACATGTACATCCACCCTTTTTATGTGATAAACAATGCTATTCAAGTTTTGAGTGAACCATTCCTTCAGCAAGAACAATAATTAAATAAAAGGATTGCATTTTTTCCCTTTTTCCCTTTTGGCTATAAGCCCCAACATTCTTAATCCTTTACTAATTAATATTATAACAATAAATATTAATTTAATGCATCCTATCTTGCTAATCCTTCAGTAATGAATAGTTGAAGGTTGAACTGAAAGAACAAAGCATGTGCCAGACACTAAAGGAAGCCGTTTGTGTTTTGTTTTGTTTTTCATCTTCACCTCTTTTCCACTCTCCCTCGGTTCCTCTGTTGCTATCTGCATGCTGCTGTATTAAAGCGCTCTGAGGGGAATTGATTCCGGCTCTATTCACCTCCTCTGTCTGCTGCTACACAAAAGCATCAAGAGTGATGTCATTCCAGCACAAAGTGTTTCTGTGGGCTCAACTTGCCACCGATTAGGGGATAGAAAAATGTGTGGATGTGTTTTTCACACTGTGGCTCCGGTCACAATAGTGGCTTTAAACTTCTTAATTAGATGCACGTGCCAGACTCTGAGGCCATACTGGGAGCACTCTGGTGGATGAGGAGCGGCTGGCTGAGTCTGGCTGAATCGCAGCCCGGCACTGATGTAAGCCTGAGGAGAGAGACAGAAAGAAAGAGAAGAGAAAGAGAAGAACTGTGCAGAAGGACTGCATATCCATGACTACTGTATATTTGTAACACCACAGAAGACTGAGCCTCTGTATGATCCAAGAGTCTCTATTTTCATGTCATTGTTCTAAGTTGTCATTTAGTTATACTATTTATATGTAACCACATACTTATACAATACTTACAGTACATACAGCACCCACATTCATTTAAATTCTTTCACAATTCCTGGCATTTAATCTTAGTACACAGTTTGGATCACTACTATATTTTAAGAATATGAAATGTCAGAATAACTACATATTAATGATCTAGTTGTCACTTCCCATTCCCAGTGGCTAACATGTTTACAGACACATAGCATTGGGTAGCATTGTTTTAAATTGTTTAACTTTGAGTACCTGTGAGCCTTCCAAAGTTTGCTGCTGGATGCTGGAATTTTGGTCCTGACAGAACTGGTGTAACTGTGTCAGGTCTGTAGGTCTCCTTACATGTACACGCATTTCCAGTTCTACCCATACATTTTCTATTATATTGAGGTCAGGGCTTTCTGATGGTCCCTCCATAACATTTTTTAAATTAATGAATTATGAACTTTTGAAGTATAATTGGTCTCATTGTCCATTTGCAAGACCCATTTGCACCCAAGCATTAACTTCTTTGACAATGAGATGTTGCTTCACATATTTTTCCTTTCTCATGATGCTATCTATATTTCGAAGTGCACTGCCATCGCCATGCTTCACAGTTGGGATGGTGTTCTTTGGCTTACAAGCCTCCACCTTTTTCTTCCATACACAACAAAAGTGATTTGGCCGAATGTTCTTGCTTTTCTTTCTAAAAAGTAAGATCTTTGTCTCCATGTGCATTGGTCATCTTTAACATGGCTTTTTTATGCAACAGTATTGAGCTTATTTTGGAGCAGTATTTTCTTCCTTGCTAAGCAGGACACATTACATGACACATTTTACAGTTGTTTTTTGCCTGCCACCACCCATTCTCTTCGGAGGACCAATTAATTTTTATTTGTGGTGTTATAATGAAGTAACAATCAAACAGATTAACAATTGGTGACAACAAAACATAGAAATGGGAGAGAGAGAGAAGAGAAAGACAGTGATGAAAAGGAAAGAAAAGGAGAGAGATGTGAATCAGATACAAAAAGGAATGGAAAATTATATAATATATAATAATGTTTGTATCCTCTAGGAATATGTCGAGTCATTTATGAGTGTCAGTGTGTGTGTGTGTGTGTGTATTTGTGGTAAGATGAGCATGAGCTGGAACTATTGGGTAGTGATACCGGATATGTAGGATGGTTATAGGTGTATACTGCATAACATGTGTAATGTGGTTGAATAATGCTTGGATCAGTTGTAACTTTTATACTGGGATATGTAAAATGTGTCATAAATCCAAGAGACTGATGAGTGCTGACGCATTTTAAATATAGATACTTTTGTACTGTGTTTCGTCCTGCAACATCACATCATTTGATGTTGTTTTTGGATTGATTTGTATTTCCATCATTTGTTGGAAAAATTGATTGTGTTCAGTCTAAGTACATGTAAACTTAGGACTTTATTACCTGCTTATTGGAGGTAATACCAAAAATATCTGTAAAGATACTTTATGACAACTGCTACTGTAAAAAAAGACCACAAGTGTCAGTGTCAAGGAATAGGAAATCACAATCCAACCAAGATCCATTCAACAGAAAAGACAGTCAGTCAGCAAGCCCAGTGGCTAAATCACACCCAAATCCATTATGTGTTTAACCTTATCATGTGTCAACATGCTGTGTTTTGTGTACTGCCACCCACTCTTGGCCCACTGTAAATGACATGGGAATAATTGTAATCCCCATAGCGATGTGTTCTCTCAGTGTGTATGTAGGTCAACGCAAGACCTCGTTTGCACTGGGCCAGCCTGCAGTCATACTACCTCACTAGGTCACTAAGGCATTGCTGTTTAATGATCTTTGTAAAACCCCTTTAGTCACACACACACACACACACACACTTAACACTCTATACATCACTATAAGGTTGACTGCCTGATGCTTTTTGGCATGAAGGTCACTCTGTGAGAAGATCGATCTGGACAAGTTCTGATGTAGTGGGAGCCGGAGGTCGGGGTTGGTAGAGATTAGAGTTTAACTCAGAGTTGGCCTTTGATTACTCTGGTCAAGGCAAGTTACATTTCACAAGATCTAATAGGCTAGACTAAAACAAAAAGGTCAGTTTTATGTACATGTCTGGGTTTGCCGGTCCTCATGTACACAAAAACAAACAACACTCTAGATAGCCATTGTAAAAGAAAAGACTGCAGAAGATGTTGTAGTTTTACCTTCAGTGCTGAGGAAAATCAAAATGTGGTTTTTAATCTATTCTTTACCTTTAGACCATATTTCATAATGTTTCCTTATATTTATTTTGATCTGCAGTTGTGCCTCAAGCTACAATTTTGTGCAAGAAATACTGGATATACTTTGCACTTTAGTCACCTTTTGTCATTTCTTTGTTGAAATAAATCATTAATAAACTCTTAGCCACCTGAATTGCTTTGAAGGTACATGCACACTTGTTTAGAAATAATCTACCAATAATAGCATCCTCATATTTGTTATATCATATTACATAGTGATTAATAACACAGAAGTGCACAAAAACTGACCAACAGCTTAACTTCTCTGGGGCAGATTTTAACAAGTTAAAGGGGACACAGCTATTATTGATGGTCAAGGTATGATGGGCAAAAACATAGGAAATGGGGGCCCAGAGTGGCTAAGTAGGGAAAGACACTGACACTAAGACCTAAGGATCGCGAGTTCAAATCTCAATCATGCTGTTTGCAATCAAAAGCTGGGGCCCAAGAGAGCTAAAATTGGCCATGCTCTCTCTGGGTGGGTAGATGGTGCTCTCACTCTTCCTATCACTCACATATTGCAATGTCTGCTGGCTCAGGCATCTACTGATTGGTCCATTCAGAGCTGGGAACCCTGCCCTTTCCTCAGAGCGTGTTGGCTCCCCAGTGACGGTGTATCAAGCAGTAGTTCGAAAAGAGGTGGTGGCCGTATCATGCATTGGAGGAGGCGTGTGCATGTCTTCACATTCCTAGAGTCCGGGACAGTGCAAAGTGATGGGGAGAGCCCCCTAGCGAATGGGATGGGTTAATTGGCTACTATCACATTGGGAAAGGGAGAAAATTTGCAAAAATGATTACAAAATGAAAAAATAAATAAACATAGGGAATGCAAAAGAGAGTAATGCTCAGTAAGGCCTGTAAACAGAGGCACTACTACACAAGGAGTAAAACTATGTGGAGAATTTATAAAGGGTTCCAAATGAGAAAGAGGTAAATGAGATTACAACTTCAGTGAAGATGATCTCCAAGTCACTTTCTGATTGGTTCGTAAAGTCCTATGGTCCTCTAGAGCACTCTGAGAAGTGGATTTTTGGCACAGGTGGCAGGATGCGGGACAAATGATATGTTAAGCTGCTGCTTCTCACTGGACTTATTTTTCATTTTTCTTTTCTTTTTTCTATCTTGGACCTATTTTTTACTATCTTGGATCTTGGTTAAGTGAGACAGCTGCTAACAACCTTTTCTCACGTTGATTTGTGTTGTTTGGATTATTTGTTTTCACTTATTGTTTTCTGGCTCGGTTACAACCAGCCAGGGGCGTGGTAGTAGGGGGGAAAAGTGGGACTGAGTTACCATGGCCCCAAGTGGGGCGAAGGCCCTTGAGGAGTCTGGAATTTTATTGTCCTTTAAATATTAATGGAAATAATATATGATAATAGGGGCGAGGGGCCCTGGGCACTGCTTGTCCATAGGGCCCAGAATTTGGTGCCATGCACCTGCAACCAGCTGTGTGTTTGGGCTTACTACCCATCTTTTTTTTTGACTCTTGGAGTGTTGCTGCTCTCTGGGGACTGCTCTGCTTTTTTTTTTTTTTTGAGGAATGTACATTTCTTGTTGGCTGTCTACTTCTCACTGGCTGCCCTGCTGCTGTGCCTACACCTTTGGCTGTAGTTGTGGTAAGTGAGTTTTTCTCATTTGCTTGCCTGTTCATACCGACTGGTGTGGACTGTGGTGCTTGGCTAACGTAGTTAGGCATAGCCTTAACTCACGCGCTAGGGGTTGTTTATCTGCCACTTACTATGTGTTATCCTGGACTACTCCTTTTTTTCATCTGCCTCTCTGGCTTTTACGGCTCTGGCCTTGGATTTAAGACTGTTGATACTCCAGATGAGCTTTGTTCACTTTACTAGCACTATTGCCTGGACTCCTCAACTTACAGTTACTGCCGCTCCATTGGTCTGGCCCAACGTCCCCGTTATGTCCATCATGCTTCGAGACATAAGCAAACATTCTTCCAGTCATCTGATGTCAGTATCCCTACTGTTTGGACTGTTGGACATAGGTGTAGGAGCTGGGATTCCAACAGAGGTTGTGATGCTAGTGTGCTGCGTGTAGTACCACTCACAATCAGTCCACCAACTTCTTCAGTTTCTCAACGTATCTTCAACTTCGCCTTACTGAACTGTCATTCACTTACTGACAAAGCCACACTGCTTAATGATCTTATTGGTCAAAAATGCTTGGACATGCTGTTTTTAAGTGAAACCTGGCAACCCCTCCTGGTTTTAGCTATTTATGTTCACCTAGGCTATCAGGGACTGGTGGTGGCCTAACTGTTATCTTTAATCAATAAATAAATGCTAGCCTATGTTCACTGCATGAGGTGTCCACTTTTGAACATATGGTTTTACGTGTCTCTGTCACCAGAACCTTGATACTGTTACTGGTTTAGCGCCCACCTAAACTTTCCATTGCTGACTTTTTATCAGAACTCAGCGAGTTGCTTTCTGTTATCAGCTTTATGTCATCATCTCTGATTTTACTTGGTGACTTTAACATTCACTTGAACTCCACATCCTCTGTATCTACAGATTGTTTGTCAGTACTAAACTGTTTTGGTTTAACACAACATGTCAATTTTCCCACCCATAAGCTTGGATATACACTTGATTTGATGTACTCTGCTGGTTGTTCTGTAAATGATGTCTCAGGTCTGTTTAATGGTGTTTCAGATCACAAGCTTTTTGCAGCTAATCTCTGTATTTCTTGCTCTAGGTCACGTTCTACAACCTCTGTCTCCTTTCGTAATCTTGCTGCTATTGATCCTGTGCTTTTACACTTATCTCAAATCTTCATCACTTTCATCACATTTCATTCGCTGTCCTCCATTGATGATGTTGTATCTCTTTATGATGAGTCTGTTTCTTCTATCTTTGATCAATTAGCAGAGTGAGCAGAGGGATGCCAATGTCTCGGGGAGCTCCCATGCCTGTTTACCTTCTGGCTCTCTCCTTTTAGATAGGCTGTTCTAGATAGTTCTGCCGGAGTCAATAGCCACATTCTGATATGTCTCATAATCTCCCTGCTTTATAAATCCAAACAGAACTAATTCAATTTTTGTCTTTTCCGAGTGAGTGATTGCCCATCGGTCCAGTCCAAGGCTGATGGAAGACTGAATACTATTCTCTCCATGATGCTTCCCTAGATCCGATGCCCACCAACGACCAGCTACTGTGGCCTGCTCCAGATACCCTACTCTACTGCCCACATTGACTATACCACTGTCATCACCCTGTCCTTACTACTACTATCACCCACGTTACTATTGCCGGTCTTTCAGGTAAACTTGAGGTTACACCCGTCATCTCATCCCATAGACCTCG
>BRDA01007856.1:9322-32246 GCA_036984385.1 Crenuchus spilurus | reverse complement strand
GGTTCCTCCCAAGGTTTCTTCCTCCAGCTCTGAGGGAGTTTTTCCTTGCCACTGTCGCCGTTGGCTTGCTCACCGGGGATTAGGGATTAATGATTTGATGTCTGTTATTACTAACCCTGTAAAGCTGCTTTGTGACATCAGTTGTAAAAAGCGCTTTATAAATAAAATTTGATTGATTGATTGAATTAGCTCCTCTTAAGACCAGAACTGTGCCTGCTGCTCACTCCTCTCCTTGATTTACATCTGAGCTTCGTGCACTGAACACTGCTGGCAGATGTCTTGAGCGTCTCCTGAAAAAAACTGGTTTAACTGTGCACTTTCTTGCCTACTCTGATCATATGGTCAAGTATGAAGATGCTCTAAGTTCAGCTCGCGCCACCTACTTTTCTCAGTTAATCAATGGATCTGGCCACGATCCTAAGCATCTTTTTTCCATGCTGACTAAACTACTTCAACCTCGTGCTCCATCAGTCTGTTCTTCTCCTGAAAAATGTACTGTGTTTCTCAGTTTCTTTCAGGACAAAATTGACTCTATCTCTATCAGGACTTTCCTAGTGCTATTCCTACTGAATGTTCATTCTTGACATTAAATCCCTGTTGTAATCTTTTTTCCATTTTCTCTTCTACTGACTCTGTTCAAATCACAGAGGTTATTTCTAAATCTAAATCTTCATCTTGTTTGCTTGACACTGCCCCCACTACTTTACTGAAGGAGTGTCTTTCTGTTATTGCACCTGCTGTCTCCCATCTTGAAAATCTCTTGTTTGTGGGCATGTTCCTAGTGCTTTGAAAATGGCCTCAGGTACTCCTGTGCTCAAGAAACCAGGCCTTGATTGTACTGTTTTGGGAAATTTTAGACTTATTTCCAATTTGCCATTAATTTCTAAGGTTCTGGAAAAAGTTATTGTTTCACAACTATTAAACATCTGTACACAAACAACCTCTTAGAAGTGTTTCAGTCTGGTTTTTGCTGCCATCATAGCACCGAGACTGCACTTTTGCATGTCCTTAATGACCTGCTTCTTTCCTCTGACTCTGGCTGTCATCGTGTTATTGGACCTAACTGCTGCATTTGACACAGTCAAACACAGTGTACTCATTTCCCATCTCTCCTCTTTCTGGGGTTGTCCTTTCCTGGTTTACTTCTTACTAGGCAGACAGAACTCAGTTTGTGTCCATTGGTAAAAATAAGTCTCATACCATCTCAGTCACTCAGGGTGTTCCCCAAGGCTCTGTCCATGGTCCCCTGTTATTTATTATTTACATATGCATTTTTTCATCTTCCTAATATGAGTAGACTCCGCTCCCTACTCTCTTTTAAAGACTTGGAGGTTCTGGTGCATGCTTTTGTTACCTCATGACTTGATTACTGTAATGCTCTTTTCTGTGGCTTACCTGCCAGAACTCTTCGTCCTCTTCAATATATTCAGAACTCTGCTGCCAGAATCTTAGTCCAGTATAAAAAATCTGCTCACATCACTCCTGCTCTCCATCAGCTTCACTGGCTACCTGTCTCTGAGTGCATCCGATACAAAATCCTTATATTCACTTATAAGGCATTGCATGGTTTAGCTCCATCCTACCTTTCTGCTCTCTTGCAGCTTTATGTTCCTCAATACTCACTTAGGTCCTCTGATTCTGCTCTTCTGTCTGTTCCAAGGTTTAGGTTGTCCGCTATGGGTGGCAGGTCCTTCAGTGTTTCTGCTCCTACCCTCCTATGCCTTGCCTCTCTCTCTTAGACTATCTCCTTCTCTTCCAGTGTTTAAATATAACCTAAAAACCTATGTTTTCTCTACCACTTTTCATTCTCATTGTGTTTTGATATTTTTTCCTATTGTTTTGCTATTTTCCACTTATTGTAAAGTGTCCTTGGGTCTGTGAAAGTGTCATGAACCAGAGGGAAGAATGGAAATGCAGGATCCAAAATGAATAGTGTTTAATAAAGTGAAAAGAGTCACAAGCACTAACACAATACACTACACTGAAATAACCAGAAAACAATCAGACAATATGACAATAAGACCAGCAACAAGACACGCACACAGGATGGAATAAATACACAATGGGTAATTGACAACAGGTGGATAAATCAAGGGTGGGGCTAGACACAACAGAACTTTTAAAGGGACAGTACATGAAACAATACATCAAGGGCAAAACATGACAGAAAGGCGCTATATAAGTATTATTATTATTATCTGTGTATTACCTTTTGCTTGTTGTTTACAACTTTGTCTCTTGCCTCATCCTATTCTGATTAGTTTGCTGTATGTTGTTACCTGTCTTTTGACCTATACATTCCCCTGTAAATCTTTGATGGCCATTTTGTACTGTTGCTGACTACTTTGATATCCTGCTGTTTTTGTGACTTAGCCTGCTTTAGTAAAATTTTGTTTCACTTTTATCTGCACATGTCTGAATACTTGGCCTTTGAACGCACACTAGGAGGCAGTGAGCACATTTGCCAGGAATGGTGGGCCTATCTACAGCACCTGAGGAGCAAGTTTAATAACTTTGCAAACCAATTATTAATAAGAGTGTAAGGGTGTGGTTACCTCCAATCACCTACTTCAGTGCCTTGCTCTGTTCTGTCGGTTCAGGTGATCAAATTTCCTTCACAAGGCTTCCGCCAGGTTAGGCTTATCATTATTTTTTCTTATACTAAGAACAGCAGCTGCGTTATTCCTCCTGAATCTTCCTGTGGTTTATGAGAGCCAGAGTGAACGATAAAGAAAATGATGTTGAGATTAGGGGAAAGGCAGAGGATGGAGCTGTAAGTAGCAGTATCGTGGGTTTGCTGATAGATTCCTGGCACTGAACACTGTAGTGCTGATAGGGGGAGGTGGTGCTGCCGAAGTTTGACAGCTTTGAGATCTGAGGCTTTGTTCACTCTCTCTCTTTCTCTCGCTTTCTCACGCACACACTTTCCCCATGCTTTCTGTTGAAGAATGGTGCTTAGTCCATCATACCCACATACACATACACACATGTTCACACACAGAAACTCTTTTATCTTGGTAAGGAAGTGAATGTCTTTCTGCTGACTACATTTCTGCATCTGATTTGTAGTGAAGTGAGTTTTAAAGTGCTGATAATATCTACAATGACTATTAATTACTCAATAAAATGCAGAATGAAATCAGAATCCTAAGAATTTGACACACTTTTTTTTAAAGCTGCTTTGCACACATTACCATAGCACAGACATAGCCAGATTCCTGCACAGTTTGGTGATTGGTCTGCTCTGACAGTACAATTAAACATGCACATTACCTGCTAAGCTGAATCAGGTGTGTTGGATCATGAAGATCACCAAATTGTGGGTTTTCACTACTTACATCACCATCAAGGTGACTGGCCATCAAGGTCGTGATTTTCCACAACACAGGTGCCAAGTGGAGTGTTACTCATAACTATCTAGAAGCACCTTACAACACCTAATGACTACAGCCACCATGTAGTACATCTTATTTTTTCAGAAGACCATAACAGCCACCTGGCAGGACATTAGCAACCAGTCTGGAGACAATTGCAACTGCCCAGGCACACCATAGCAATTACCTGGGAAACCATAGAAACTGTCTAAATATAATTTAGTAACAGTTCTAGAAACCATATCATGCACCTAGCAACACCTTAACCCTTTGGAGTCGGTGGACCCACCTGTGGTAACAAAACCAAAATTCCACATAAACACTTATATAACTCAGGAACTTTTATCCTAGAAACAAAACAAAACATACCCCAGAAACCTTAAAGAGTCTACTTTTCAAATATGTATATATCTTGAATCAAAATATATTTTAAATATTTGTGAGAGGATCTTAAATAAGCAGAGACACTTCTGTAAAAACAAGTCAAACAGCCGTGCTTTTTTTCTCACCAAACGATGCAAGCTGTCATTCATATGATAATGACATGGTAACTCTGGACATGCCATTGGTTGAATTACTGGCCTTGAAATGTGTGGAATTTTAACTGAACAAAGACCTCTCACTTGAGGTGAACCTGAATAATAGACCTCTCACTTAGCACTTTTCAACCAGAAGAACTCTGGCTTTTGAATTGGTTCCGTTCGTGCTTATAAGAACCTTATCGCTTTCCAGTGAACCAGCCCATGTTTCCACCAGTTTTAGTGGAACCTAGGATATGTCACTGCATATGTCATCAACAGAGGGTTTGCACAGCGGCAGTAATCACAAAGTGAAAAAATGGTGAGGCGTATGGACTAACTGCGAGTGTTTGTACTGTAGTTACAGGCGTTTGTTTTTAAAATGCAAATAAGGATCAAATCATGTGTGTATAAAAGCCCACAGAGGACATATAACTTATATGTTAAACTTTATATGCATTGTTAAACACCCTGAGAAGACAGATGTCTACTTTATACACAAACATGAGTTATGGTGCTATGCTATTGCTCCTGACTTCACCAATGAGCAGTTCATGAGCAACTTTCAACTGTCCCAGGACTGTTTTATCTACATCTGTCCTTGTGTTGATCCCAATTTTATAAAGGAAAAACCTCCTGTTCACATGTTACAAGAACGTCACATATAGATTTACGACACTCTTACTGTTTTGAAACTGTTGTTGTTGAGTTTGTGCTGAACAAAAGTCTATATATCACATATATATGTATTTTGATGGGTTCATTTTAGTTCAACAGGGCTGTTCAAATAATACAAATAACAATGACAAACTGATTTTGTTTATATACAAATACATCCCCAGTTCCAAAAAAGTTGGGATGCTGTGTAAAATGTAAATAAATGTAAGTAAAAATAGAATACAATCATTTGCAAATCTCATAGACCAATATTTTATTCATGATAGAAACATTTATCACACATATGAACATATATATCACAAAGAACATATCAGATGTTGAAAGTGAGGCATTTTACCATTTCATGAAAACATATTAACTCATTTAGAACTCATTTAGGATTTTTCATTTGATAATGCACCAAACATGGTCTGGACAACAGTCAGGCCAGTTCAGCACCCTATCTCTTCTTCCGTGAAGCCATGCTGTTGGGATGGATCTTACAACGCCTTGCCTGAAAGAGACGTTATCTGGATTGAAGCATATGTTGTACTAAAACCTCTATCTACTGTTCAGCACTGACAGTGTCTTTCCAGATGTGTAAACTGTCCACAACGTATGCACTAATGCAACACCATCAGAAATACAGGCTTTTGAACTGTGCACTACTAATAGACTGGATGGTCTCACTCCTTTTGAGTCTGTAGAACACGGTGTCCATTGTTTCCAAAAATAATTCAATTTTTTTATTCATCTGACCACAGAACATCAGCATTTCTTAATTGTGTTGACATAGGGCTTCGTCTTTGCATGATACAGCTTTAACTTGCATTTGTGGATTGCATTCAATGATTTCTGGACATTTTCCTAAGGCTATGCAGTTAATTCCAATACAAAATCATGCCTGTTTTTAGTGCAGTGCCCTCTAAGAGCCTCTAAGATCACAAGCAGCAAATATTGTCTATCAGCATTGCCAGATTCACACAGGGATTTCAACAGACTCTCTGAATCTTTTTTTATTATGGACTGTGGATGGAGGGATTTTCAAAGTCATTGCAATTATACACTGAGGAACATTTTTCTGAAATTGTTCCAGAATTTTTAGATGCAATTTTTGGCACCTGCAATTATTGGTCTCTTGGCTTTGAAAGACTTTGTCTGTCTAAAATAATCTTTTTATACACACTCTTGTGACTTAGTTGTAAATTCCTCGTCTGGCAGTTTTTTATTATTACCACTTGTCTCTAGTACCCTAGTACCATGCCTCAACTTTTTAGAGTTGTGTTGCTGCCATCAACTCTAAATGAGTTAAAAGTTTCTCATGAAATAGTAAAGTGTCTCTCTTTCAACATCTGATATGTGTTCTATGCTCTGTTGTAAATAAAATATGGGTCTGTGAAATATTCGTCTGTGCAAATAATTGCATTCTTTTTTTATTTACGGTTTATATAGCGTCCCAAAATTTTTGCATTTGGAGTTGTAGATCCAGTAGTAGATCTGGTACTACAACTGCATTTTCTGTGTTGATCCTTAGGAAGTACTGACACTTCACCACCTTTTCTTTAATCAACAAGTTCACATTTCTGATATCCCTCTTTCCCTCCCTCTCTTCAACAGAGTCACAGTTGGCAATTATTAATGTTGTTGTGTTTCACTGGCAGCCGGGAATAGTTGCCTTGTGCCAAGCTATTTAGAGTATGGGCTACAGTCATTAATGGCAACCAATCCAAGGTCACTCTAACAGACTTTACACAACACAACTGTTATCTGTTATTACATTCGCTAGCCCACATTTTGTAATGATCGCTAATGCATGCGCTATTGCATAAATTGCCTAGGCTGTGTTTTGTACTCATTGGGGAGTGGCTGTGTACCTGCCAGAACTAGAATGGGAGATTAAAGAGTGTAATGATGTACGAGTGTAATTATGAAATGTCCGTTGTGCTGGTTTGAGTGTCAGCGGTGATAAATTTGCTTGCTTTTGAAGGACAAGCACACAATGTGGATGGAAGCTCAGAGCCTTATGCACTTCAGTACCAGTGATCTGTCGTGCATGTGGTGACTTAGTATAATGGTTAATATGCTAATATAAAATACAACAGAGAAAGTTCTAGAGCTCTTATACATTAGAACTAGCTTTTAGAGAGGAGTGGAAGAGCATGTAGGCTAACAAGACATTAGCAGTTGTGAAAATTGCTATAGTCCATCTTTGCTGTACGCAGTTTTGTGTTCATGTTTTCATTTGGTTTCTGTCTTCATCTTTTAATTCTGGGCAATAAGCTTTGGGTTTTACCATCATTATCAGTGTAGCCAAAGCATGTTTATCATCATCATTATCATCATCATCATCATCATCATATATGGCCTTATCTTAGTTCATTATTAAGACCTTGTTAAGACAGACGGCTCAAATATGAGTTTTTGGCATAAATAAAATAAATAGAAACAGTAGATTTCCTGCAGTTTGACCAGCTAAATCAGGATTTTTCCAGATTGTAGCCAAATGTTTAGGTGATTTTGAATCTGATTCAAGTGGATTTCTGGATGTGTGACTCAGTTTGATCAGTGAGATCATATTGCATGTATGTGGGGTTTTTTGTCATTTGGGGGTGTGACAGGTCATAATAGTGAAAGTGACACATTAACCAACGTGCTTGCAGGCAGAGTAATTTGACTCCCAAAGTTTACCCATCTCTGTAGTGAAACACACATACACACACTAGTGAGCACACACAATAGGGGGTAGCGAGCTGAGCATACACAGTAAATCTGCCAGTGTTAAATCAACACTATTAGAGTTAAATTAACACTGAGGGTGTCAAAATGTAACACTCCCAGTGTTAATTTAACTCTAATAGTGTTGATTTAACACTGGCATATTTACTGTGTATTTGCCCATAGTCTCACCTGGGGAGCAGTTGGGGGTTAGGTGCCTTATTTATGGGCACTTCAGTTATGCCGTGTAAATTCAGAGGATCAACCCAACTACTGGTCACTATGCCATTTCCTTAACAATAAAAGTATGTGAAGTTTTGTTTTCAGCATCTGCTGTAACCCCCTTGTGCAACAATAACTGCAACCAAACATTTCTGGTAATTGGTGATCAACCCTGCACATTAGCTTGGAGGGACAAAACAGCTTCAACTGTTTTCTGTTGATAGGTTTCCTCCCATTAACTGCTTGCTTCAGGTCTTTCCATAGCATTTCTACTGGATTAAGGTCAGGACTTTGATTTGGCCATTCAAAAACATTCTTGTTTAACCATTCATTGGCAGAACACTTGTGGTCCTTAGCATGGTTGTCTTGTTATATGACTTACGTTCTCTTGAAAATGAGCTCACGGACATACAGCGCCCTCCATATTTATTGGCACCCCTAGTTAAAATGTGTTAAAAGCCTTAAAATAAATTATTTTTTTATTGCAGAAGCATACTCTCACTTTGAAAATTTTTTTAGAAAAAATCAGCCTTCAACTCAAGTGAAAAAATAAAAGTAAAGAAAAAATCTTGACAAAGAAATAATTATTTCCCATAAAATGACCTGTTCCACAATTATTGGCACCCTTAAAAATTTCTTGGAAATAAATGTATTTGAACCATTTATGTCATTTCTACTGTAGTTTATAAAGTGTATCAAAGTATATAGGAACCTTTAACTAGTAATTCATCACTTCCTGTTTCCCTGGGGTATAAATATGGCATTACACAAAGGCCTATTTCTCTTACTCACTCTTAAACATGGGAAAGACAAGAGAACACACTATTCAAGTAAGGCAGATGTGTATCGACCTTCATAAATCAGGCAATGGCTACAAGAAAATAGCCACTCACTTGCAATGCCCTTATCTACAGTCAGAGCAATCATCAAAAAGTTCAAAACATCTGAAACTGTGACAAACAAGCCTGAAAGAGGATGCAAGTGTATTTTGCCACCACGCACAGTGAGAAGGATGGTAAGAGAAGTAAAAAGTTCTCCAAAGCTCACTGAAAAAAGAATTGAATCAAATGGTAGCATCTTGGGGTTACGAGGTCTCCCAAACAACCATCAGGCACTATCTACATGCCAACAAGCTGCTTGGGAAGCATGCACAGGGAAAGCCTTTTGTGAGTTATACTCATAAGCGTAAACAGGTGGACTTTGCCAAGCGGTACTGAGATTTTAACTGGGACCGTGTGCTTTGGTCAGATGAGAGCAAGATAGAGCTTTTTGGCAACAAACACTCGAAGTGGGTCTGGTATATACATAACTGTAATGTACATAACTGTAAATTTGAAATTTTTATCTTGTTGTTAAAGTAACTTATTTTACTGTTTTTTTTACTTTCCTACTGCTGTCACTTTTTGCTGCTGAGTATCCAAATTTCCCCACGGTGGGACAAGTAAAGGCTTATCTTATCTTATCTTATCTTATCTTATCTTATCTTATCTTATAACATCAAGGATGAGTACGCAGAAAAATACCTCATACCCACTGTTAATTATGGGGGAGGATCAGTGATGCTGTGGGCCTGTTTCTCCTCCAAAGGACCTTGGAACCTTGTAAGGATACATGGGATCCTGAACTCTTTGAAATATCAGGACATTTTGAATCAGAATCTGGTGGCCTCTGCCCGAAAGCTGAAGATGGGTCGTTACTGGGTCTTTCAGCAAGATAATGACCTTAAACATGTGGCCAAATCTACTCAAAAATGGTTCACAAGGCACAAAATCAACCTCCTCTCATTGCCATCTCAGTCCCCAGATGTCAACCCAATAGAAAACCTGTGGGGTGAGCTGAAAAGGAGAGTGCATAGGAGAAGACCCAGTACTCTGGATGATTTAGAGAGGTTGTGCAAAGAGGAATGGTCAATGATCCCTCTTTCTGTATTCTCCCATCTTGTGAAGAGTTATAGGAGAAGATTAAGTGCTGTCTTGTTGGCAAAAGGAGGTTGTACAAAGTACTGAAACCAGAGGTGCCAATAATTGTGGGACAGATGATTTCATTCAAAAGATTTATTTCTTAATGTGTGATTATTTTTTCCCACCAAATAAAGGCACTTGAATTAAAGCTTAGATTTTTCTCTTTTTGCATTGTTGTCTGATATTATTTAAAAAATTATCAGAAGCCAAAGAACACTTCTTAACTAGGGGTGCCAATAATTATGGAGGGTGCTGTATAACATTTTCCTGTAGAATTTGCCAGTATAATTCAGAATTCATTGTTCCATCAATGATGACAGACCATCCTGGTCCAGATGCAGCAAAACAGGCCCAAGCCATGATACTACTACCACCATGTTTCACAGATGGGATGAGGATCTTATGCTGGAATGCAGTGTTTCCTTTCTCCAAACATAGAATTTCTCCTAAAAAAATATCAATTTTGTTCTCTTCCATCCACAAAACACTGTCCAAGTAGCATTCTGGCTTGTCCAATTGATTTTTTTATCAAACTGCAGATGGGCAGCAAAGTTATTTTTGGAGAAAAACAGCTTTCTCCTTGCAACCCTGCCATGTACATCATTATTGTTATTCAGTGTTCTTCAGATGGTGGTCTCATGAAGTTCTTTGTGACCTTATAGACTATTACATGCCTTGCTCTTGGTGTGATCTTTGGTGGCAGACCAATCCTGAGGAGGGTAATGATGGTCTGATAAGCTTGATAAGCATCAACAATCTTCTTCTGAAGTCCTCAGAAATCACCTTTGCTCATGCCATAATACACTTACACAAACATGTGAAGATCAGACTTTGTTAGATCACCCACTGACAATTGGTTGTCATCCCATTGATTGATAACACCTGACTCAGATTTCACTTTCAAATGAACTACTTATCCTAAATGTAATATTGGATCATGTTCCTCAATAAATAAATGACCAAGTCTAATATTTTTGTCTTGTTTTTTTGGTTGGGTTCTTTTTATCTACTTTTAGGAATTCACAAACTCTCAGGCTCTACTGTATACCAGTATTCTTTATAATTTGAGTGAATTGTTTTTTACAAGCTGCTGAAAACATCCACTTCACTATATTTCTATAGATCTGCATACTTTCATATATTGTATGTTTATACTCCTCATTCACACTCCTCCTTTACTGTTCCAGGTCGCGCTCTGTTACGGCTGAATGGTGAGAAGCTGGAGCGGATGGGTATTGTTCAGGAGACGCTGAGGCAGGAGGTGCTGCAGCAGGTTCTCCAGCTACAGGTCCGAGAGGAGGTGCGCAATCTACAGCTGCTCAGCAGAGGTGAAGAGAACTTCACTGCATGATATGATAGTACTTTTGATAGGTTTATAGATGTGTAATAAGAGATATGTAATAAAAGTTACACAAATATAGAATGTGTATAAGAAATTTTTTAACATGCATGCATTTATAAACTGTATCATATCTGTTGACATGCAAAGTTTGCATTATTCATTGTTCTAGCCAGAAAATCACTCTTGGGTAGATATTTTTGGTTGATGAAAATAGCAACAGCAGTGATATTAAAGCCTAAGCAACACCACTTCACTTGATACACCAACTGTCCTGGTGACTGAATGAGCTAAATAACTGCATTACAACCGATGGACTATATGTAGCTATTGTGTGTAAAGATTGTGACCTATAAGTATGGCTCATAATGTGCACAGTAAGTGGAGTCTCTAGTGAGTGTGGATTGCAATTTCTGGTATTTTTTATTTAAACATGACCTTGTGGGTTCATTATAAATTCCTTCCACTATGTTAATTGATTTAAAATGTCTCTAATTAGTTTTTTTACTACAGTCTACAGTAGTAATTGGCCGTGAGGGATAAGATGTGTGGTCTTATGCTACAGGTGGAGCTACAGGACTTGTTCTTACTCGAGCAAGTGTCAGACCCCAGTCTGGCCCCTGTGTTAACAGGAAACAAATTAGAGCCCATTTAAACGCTGTGTCAGGGAATTCTTCTGCTAGCACGGGGGGCAAATTTAATTTAACAGTTCACCACATCCTGGCCTATGCAGCATAATAGAGAAAACTAATTGAGTCACCCTGTTAAAATGAAGGAACACCTGGGATTTGTGTGACGGGGGTTCAGACAGGTGGTGGTGGTGGTTGAGGGGGGTTGTAGCTGCTTGTGGGGGTCAAATAAAAGTGCTGTCAGCGCTGATTACATTGTTCCTGATAGTTGCCATCACCTGTCAGGTTAAGTTAAGCTCAGCACACAGTCTGCGCTGCTGTAAGGGCCAGCTGATCCTGGGTTTATTCTTAGATGTGCCAGCCTATGTATCTACCGAGTGGAGATATAAAGAGAGGACCCCTATAGCAGCCTGTCATATTTGATTTAGTCGCCCCAAACCAAAGACATGAAATATTGAGCAGGAGAAGAAGTGAGACGAGCTCATGGAACAGAGAGCTTTTCCTGGCTGAGGGTTCGCCGGAGCTGAACGGAGCTGGGAGACATATTTTGAAGGTGCACATATTAATGAGGAAGCACGTGTGTTCCTGTTTACCCTCCAGCTGCCCTTCAGCTTCAGACACACCTTCTGTCTCATATTCATCCTCTCTCCGCCTCTCTCTCTCTCTCTCTCTCTCTCTCTCTGCCTCAATGAGCTGGTTCTCTGTCTTCTTCCTTTCCTCTTTCCTCTACTGCTGATCTTTCTTAAACTCTAAAGTACGTTTTATGTCTTGTATTGCATTTTCCTTCCTTGTCCATTTCTTCTAGTCTTTCTCATCTAATTCTCTTCCTATACAGTGTGTGTGTGTGTGTGTGTGTGTGTGTGCGTGCGTGCGTGCGTGCGTGCGTGCGTGCGTGCGTGCATGCGTGTGTGTGTGATGGATTTGTGGAGGGGTGTACAGACAGATGGTGAGGTGGTGTTAGGTGGAAGGGGAGAGGTGATGAGAGAGATAGAGGAGAGAGAAGTGCCATCACACTTTTCATAGCTTTTCCCTACTAAAGCTTGATTCTCACATACTGTCACTGTTTCAGAAACAGAGCTTTTAATCTTAATGACAAATGAGTTCCAGATCTTTTGGTCTATCCTGAACTTCTCAGGAAATGTCCACAAAAGAATTTTATAAGGTTTCCAGGGTAGAAGGTTTTGATCATGAAAAATAAGAGGAAAGTGTTTATAATGGGGTCAAAGCCCTTCAGATGAAACAACTCATTAGTGACACATCAATAAGGTATCAGTGATGTAACGTTAGTGAAGCCTCTGAATACATTTAGCAGATGCTCAAGATGTTTCAGAATAAAGATAATCTGCTGAGTTCAGGTGTTTTTCTCTTTATTCTTTCAGAGTTTGAGTTCATATATAAATGTTCAGTGGAAAAGATCCTGAACATTTAAGAGATCGTCTCGACATACTCAACTGTTATAAACTTTTTACTACTGCAATGATGGGATGAGGTTAAGATTAGAGTTATGATTAGGACCAGAGTTGAGGAATAAGACTAGAATTTGGTTAGAAATTAAGGTTAAAGTTAAGATTTGGGCCAGGTTGAGAGTTCTGATTTGAGTTTGTATAGGGATTAAGGTCAGGATTACAGCCAAGGTGATGGTTAGGATTAGACTTTGGGTAGAGATTAAAATTAGGATTTGAATTAAGGCCAGGGTAAGAGTTCTGATTAGAGTTTGGATCAAGATTAAGTTAGGATTAGGGCCAGGATGAGATTTCTGATTTGAGTTTGGATAGGGAGTAAGGTTAGGATTAGAGCCAGGGTGATGGTTAGGATTAGATTTTGGGTAGAAATTAAGATTAAGAGTTCTGATTAGAATTTGGATCAGGATTATGTTAGGATTTGGGCCAGGGTGGAGGTTATGATTAGGCTATGGGTTGAAATTAAGGTTAGTGTTAGGATTAGGGTCAGGGTGAGGGTTAGGATTAGATTATGGGTTGAGATTAATTTTAGGATTAGAATGTACTTAATGTAAGCTATATTTCAACACTTTTGAAGTGTATTAAGTTTACAATATTTAAAAATATACTGTTGATGTGTTACTGATGTTGAGAGTTTAATAATCACTACACACTTAATATTAAGTATTACCAATATGGAGTTTGTGTGGAGCCCTTTGTAGTAGTAGACAACTGTGCTCTTAGTTATTGAAAACTGCAATGCTGAAAGTAGAATACTTAAATCCGCTTTAACACAAATCACTTTAATGATCTCTAAAGTCAATAACGTGCTGCAGTTTTGCATATTAAAAAAGATTCTGTCTGTGAGAGTTATTTGTATTCATTGTTGACTATCGTGTTTATGTTGCTAAAACATTAATATGCTTTCCCAGTTATTTTAATTGCTATATTTTTATGAGTGTACAGGTAAAGAGAAGTCATTCTGCCCTCCATAGCCCCTCTTCCTCCCCTGTTGCATTTGCTCTGATATGTAATTTAACTGAGAGTCGAGCAGATGCTCCCCAAGCCATCATTGCTATTCGTACTGAGACCCCAGCCCTCATTACGTCTGCTGCAAATTACTGCCCAAAATGCTCCCATAATAGTCCAGCAACATTCGAGCACAAAAGCAAAAGAGAAAAAGTGTTTACAGATCTCTGTTGGCAGACGCTTTCTGGTGTTCTGCAGCTTTGTTCGGCTTTACAGAATGACTGTATTGTGTCCAGGCCACCAGCTCTTTGTTCACTCGCTTTTGGCGCTTTCGTCACATCTTTTTATTTGAGAAATGAGTTCCTGAAAAGGAAAATAGACTTTTTCTTTTCAGTGTGCTTGAACTCTCAGAATTTGTGATGCTGTCATGAAACAATGAATGTTGCTCTTGTTTTCTAGTCCCTCACCACTTGATTTAGATTACTTTTATGGGCTCCAAGTTTCAGTTGTGCCAAAGTCAAAGCCAGAACCAACTCAAACAAATCAAATCACATTTACACAATTCTGCTCTCAGCACAAACGAAGCCGATACACCATTAGTGCCTGAAAGTGCACAAGATGTCTTCAAGGTGTCTATTTTCCCATTTTCATGGACAGAAATATATATTTAAGATTACTTCTTAAAGGAGAGGTTTACTCTTTCACATTAAATCATTTCTAAGCATGTTTACTGTGATTTACAGGCAGCACAGATACATTTATTTAAATTCTTATAACAAATTGTTAGATTTGCAATTGAATTTAGTCCATCCACTCTCACTGACCTGAATTCAATTGCAAAGTCCTAACTACACAAACACACACATACACACATTTTGACTGATGCAGGTACAAATATTCCTCATAATGGCTTTGCTGACATTCTTGTTGAATTAAACGTATTTTAAAAGTCTAAAATGTCCATCTACATGTTTTATTTGCATTTTCATGATCAAATCTGCAACAGAGGCACTTCTAAGTTGTTAAGTGAATGGTTTCCTTTATGTTCCAGCAACATAATTTCCTTTTTTTAAACCATACATTGTGGCAAGTTTGTGCCTCCAGCACCTCAAAACTACACACAATGAAGAAGAGAATAGACTGAGAGGGCAACAGTGGTAGGTGATGTGCATATATGTGAGGGTACCATTGAGGTGAAGGCTTCACATGAGCTCAGCAGGACAATGCCAGGCCTCTTACACAAGTTACAACAGTGTGGCTTTGTAGACATAGGGTTTGTGTGCTTGACTGACCTGCCTGCCGTCTAAATCTGTCTCCTATTGAAAATTTCTGGAGCATCATGAAGAGGAGAATCAAAGGTGACCACAGACTGTTAAGCAGTTCAGGTCTTATTTTCAAGAAGAATGGACAAAGATACCTGCAAAACAGTAACAGTTACTATCTTCAATTCCCAAATGATTAAACAGAATGAAAAGCTGATGTAAACATGCCACTGTCCCAACTTGTGTGTTGTAGGCATCAATTTCTAAATGTGTTTATATTTAACTAATAGAATTAAGTTCACATTTTGTCCTATTTGTCTGTTAAATGAAGGTTCAAGTGAATGAAGTTACAGATTTCAGTTTTTAATGCTTTTTTTTAGAAAGTATCCCAACTTTTTAAAATTTAATTTACAATTGAATTTGCATACTTAGAGTCGTAAAAAATATTATAATTTTGTTTTGCAAAGTAATCTTTGTGGGGATTTTTTAAAAAGTTTATAATATTGTAGTGCACATGTAATGATGTAAACATTACATTTAGAGATTTCAAATGAACACTGTAAAAAAAAAAAAAGTTTCACCAACTAAAAAAATCTTAGTGACCCGTTGAACCTATTTTTTTTTAAGTTGGTCTAATTTAAGTTCTGCAAGCTGCATATTTCAAGTTCTACTGACAATCCTAGAATTTACGTCCAATTAAAGACAATAAGTTGAGTCAATCAAATGTTATAAATGTGATTGACTCAACTTATTGTCTTTAATTGGTCGTAAATTCTAGGATTGTCAGCAGAACTTGAAATATGCAGCTTGCAGAACTTAAATTACCGTAGACCAACTTAAAAAAATAGGTTCAACGGGTCACTAAGATTTTTTTAGTTGGTGAAACTTTTTTTTTACAGTAAAGAATAATACTTAATAATGTGTGCTAATGTTGCTACATAGATTCAGTGGAAACCTAGAGACTTAAGGTGCCAGACTTAATTGACAGCATTTGGGATAAGGAGAAAAACGGATGAACTCTTACTTTAAAACCACACTGTAAAACATTTTATCAGCTTCAACGTAAAAACTTAAGTTCAAAAGCTGCCTTAAAGTTTTAAGTTAAATGAAATCATTCTTTCTATTTACTTCAACTCAAGACTTTAAGTTGAGTTTGGCTTTGAATTCATATGATAGATTGATAGATTATTTGTCGATATTCTTCTGAATGAGAGTCTCTCAGAAGAGTCTCTCAGTGTGTCTCGACAGCTTTTACTCCTCAGGAGCCAGTGGTTGTTCACAGCAGCTACCACACAGAGCCCTCATGTTCAACTCCCCAGCTGTTTGTTTTTCTCAATTTCCACCACTAAACTAAAACTGTCCTTCCATTGTCTGAGACGTGTTGCTGTTTTGTGGGAGGGGATATAGAAGAGCTCAGAGAATTTGCCATCTGTTACTCGTCTCTGTAGTAATTATTGAAGGGACAGGTATTGCCTGTAGCTTTTACTGGAGCTAACCGTTTCTACATTGCTTTCTGCCATGATTTTGGACTATATATATACAGTGGAACCTTGGTTTTCATCATTACGCATAATACTGAAGTAATATTCCCAATAAAAAAATAATGTAAACCCAGTTAATCAATTCCAGACACTACAAGATATTAACAAAAATTAATTTTATTTAGAATAACTATAGTTTTACATACAGAAAACAATGAGAAATGAATACAAATGACTAATGAAATGGATAAATGAACATTTAAAATCAGCCTTATGGGTTTACGTTCCACTTTAGAGTGTGCCGGAGTGGTTATTTTGTACACCCGTTTTTCAGGATTCTTAACCATTTTTAATGAAATAACCACTGAGGCCCTGTCCACACATTTGGATATTTGTGAAAATACAGTTTTCTTCTGGCTTCTCTTTCTGGTCCACTCTAAAGGTCATTGCTGCAAAGGCTGGCTGTTCAAAGCATATTAATGGAAAGTTGACTGGAAGGCTTTTTTTAAGCAGGACTGCCCACAGTGCCAAATCTACTACTGATCATGATATCACTGTGCTTGATTGGCCAGTCAACTCTATGGCCCTGAACCATATAGAGGATATATAAAGAATTATCAAGAGGAAGATGAGAAACATCTGACCCAGCAATACAGACAAGCTGTCAAAGAAACCTGTGCTTCAATAACATCTCAAATCTGATTATCCCCATGCTACAATACACTGATGCAATAATTCATGATAAAGGAGCCCAAACCAAGTACTAAGTGTATAAATAAACATACTTATCAGAAGTTGGACATATCTGTATTAAGTATGTATATATAATATAACTATAAACATATTGTCTTTTGTGTCTTTATTTTGGTCCACTTATTATACTTTGTTGTATTTGCCGAATGTGTTTGTATTGTATTGTTTTGTAATGTATTATTTACCCTTCTGTTGTGTTGAAGGTCCTAGAGGAATGTTGTTTTGTTTTACTGTGTACTTGTTTTTAGCTGAAATGATAATAAACCTCAGTTGAGCTGATGTGACTCATTTGTGACTAGGAAACTGGCATGTTATGTTAAAGAAACAGTGTTTTGCTATGTTGCTGTGGTGAATTGGCATGAAACAGAGTCAATGGAAAACCATTTTCATTCAGCTAGAATTTGGCCACACCTTTCAAATTGTGTCCTAGTTTCACTGTTTTTAGATTGCTTAGTGTCCAGACTTCATTACAAAGCCATCACAGCTGGAACAACAGCTACAATCACAGTGACGGTGTACTGACCTTTCACTGAACTTTCCCTGCATGCTCAGTGTCCCTTTGCCATCCATTTTCCTTTCACTGTCTTTCTCTTACTGTCTTACTCCCACACTCTCCTCTCACTCACTGACTTTAAATGTCATGTTGAGAGACACTCTATTACCTTTATAATATGCCTTTAAGGTCACAGGGGCTCCTCTCAAAGCCTTGAAGCTGATGTCACCATCTCACAGCTCAAATGCCAACTAACTTTTCCAGGTTTTGAAATCAGATGTGAAAGAAGCTGCTTTTCTATTTACTCTAAGACTTTTGGATTACATTAAAAAAAAACATTTGTATAATTTGTATCTACAGTAGTGCCTGAAAGTTTGTGAACCCTTTAGATTTTTTTTATATTTCTGCATAAATATTTTTTTTAGATGGTCATGACATTTTAACTGGCAATTATTGCAGTCAAAATAATCATCTTTATTCATATACAATCATATAAAACTATTAAATTACACACAATTTGATGAAACAACAAGCCTGTTCCAAGCTGGCTCACCTAGAGGTCTGTGATATGACAAAATGTCATATACCTCAGGATGTTTTTCATGATATGACATTATATTTATTGATTCTTAAGTTAGAACAGACAAAAATAAGCCAATATTTAAAAAAATATCACCAAAAAAAAAAGAATTCAATGATGTGTATTCAACATTTCACATGCTACGCTGCCAATCCACGATTACTTAGGATCTCATTTTAATCAAACAAGCTTTTAAGCACTGAAAATATTCAGAATATGTGCAAAAACATTGTTACATATTGTGATGTAATTTACCATATCAGTACATAAATTTTTGGACAAAAAATTGTTTTAAAGAAGCTCATAACCATACAGAGCAAAATACTGTCAAATGTAATTATATATTTTTCTTTCCTTATTATTATTCATTAACATTATTTTGATATGTTTTGCCCTACTTAAGTGTACAGTATGATAGAAGTAGCTGTATGCAAAATTGAAATACCCTTATGATCTAAATTTAACTTGTTTTGTTGATTTTCTAAATTAAGTAATTTTTCTAATCTACTGTTGTATTTTTCACCATTTTTGCATCTACATTTCTAAATTAAATGCATTGCAAATATACAGTGGTGCTTGAAAGTTTGTGAACCTTTTAGCATTGTCTTTATTTCTGCTTAAATATGACCATCAAATGTTCACACAAGCCCTAAAAGTAGACAAAGTAATAACTGCAACTAAATGATTGTGGTAACTGATCTTTAACCATTCTTTGGTAGAATGATTTGAATGCTTAGGGTAATTGTCTTGCTGCATGACCCACCTTCTCTTGAGAGTCTCTGTGGATTGGTGGAGTCCAAACTCTTTAGAGATGGTTTTCTAACCTTTTCCAGCATGATGAGCATCAACAACTTTTTCTGAAGTCCTCAGAAATCTCCTATTTAAATACAATTAAAATTTAAATAAAACAGGGTGCCCACTCACATCTTATTGTCATACCGCTGATTGAAAACACCTGCCTCTAATTTCACCTCCAAATTATATTATACAATTATACTTTTTAAAATGATGCTTCTGTCATATGTTGGTTGAGGTCCTGTTCCTCTTATATTGTATACAAAATAAATGCAGAAATTGATCTAACAACATAATAAGGTGTAGTTTCATTTATTTTAAATGATATTGCATTTTGTAACATTTATACTGTTAACCTGGCCCTTCGTAGTCAACCATTATGCTGAGGTGGCCTTTGGTGAAAATGAGCTTGACACCCTTGCTCTAAAGGGTTCACAAATGTTCAAATACCACTGTAAATCATGTAACATATAATGTATTTCTAACAATGACAGCATCAATAATGGGCCATATTGATTTTGTAGCTTTTTTTTTTACTATGTTCCAAATATTTTAAGGTTAATATTAAGTAGTTTATTTTGCACAAATATGAAGGACAGTCTGAAATTGATATTTTTCTGAAATATGAAATGGAAGACAGTTTTTGTATTGCACATTGCATTGTTTTGTAGAAGAAATCTTGGAATCAATATTTCTATTCTAAACCCCTGCAGACCTCACTAATCAGTTAAATGACATAGAAAGCATTCATAATGCTAGAATTATTTTGAACCAGTGTGTCGAAGTCTTTGTGCATTGCTCAGTGTGAGAAAAAAAAGTTGTACAATGGAAAGATGAGACAGAAAGTGACTATTTGTCAGAAACACAAAATGACATGTTTGGAGAGAGAGAAACACCAAATACCCATTTGATCAGCTCCTCTGACCATATACTGTAGGTGCAGTTTCTTCAAGACCACCACAGAGCAGGTGTGTCATTCTCAGCAGTGCATTGACACTGATGTGGTGGTGGTGTGTTAGTGTGTGTTGAGTGGATCAGACACAGAAGAGCTGCTGGAAATGTTAAACACTGTGTCTACTCACTGTCCACTTAGACACACTTACCTTGTTAGTCCACCTTGTAGATGTAAAGTCAAAGACAACAGCTCATCTGTTGGTACACAGTTTGGTTCTGATCCACTCTAACACACACTAGCACACCACCACCCCATCAGTGTCATTACAGTGCTGAGAATGATCAACCTGCTGTGTGATTACCCTGTGGTGGTCCTTTCCATTGAGGAATTCAGATTGATTCCAGATTGTTTTTGTGATGTCAAGAAAACAATGCATTTCCAAACATCCACATACTTACTCTACAGCACCCATTTATACATGAAGTTACAAGGAGTGTTTCAGTTTGGACTCCATCAAAGAATGTTATCATGGTGAGTGGCTATATAGTCCGTGGAGTTGTTCAAATGGACAGTGAGTGGAAATACAAGGACATTGTTTTAATCCTTTTAATACGTGAAGATATACAATAAACATATCCCAGGTGCTTTGGGTTAGTTCTTATTTATCTTTAACAATGTATTTTCTGGTGGTAAACAAATCATTATTTTAACTTTTATGCTATTCTTTGCTATGGATATTTTTGATTTTACATTTAGTTTTTTGATTCTCTCATATTCGTTTCCTTCAGCTCTCAGTTCCCAAAATTAGAGAAGCCTATTATTGATTTCTGGGAGCTGAGATAATATCATGTTATTGAATTGCAATCAAGACTTTTTCCTTAGCAGCTCCAGTCAACTGATTGCATGATGGAATATGTGTAGCTCATAGCCAGCTAAACAGTGCTGCCATTGTGATGTGCTGCATGCAGATGAATTTTTTTTTTCCTTTTTGTGTCAGTGATTAAAAGATTTTTTACTGATTTTTTTTTGTTTCAGACATTCAGTGCTTGCAATGGAAAATAAATATGGCTCCATATTACACACTCAGACTTATGTTAATTGCTTCAAGTATGCATAACTCTCCAAAATAGAGGAGGAGAACATCTGCATGTCCTTGTGGCACATTTTCCAGTGTTTTTTTTTATTATTATTGATGAAGGACATTATTACATTTTTCAGTCAGTTTGCCAAAAATATCATATGAGTCATGCACAGGCTGTCCAGATGACAATGGCCAATGCTGCAGTATGTTGTTAAAAGGTTCCAAAATCTAAATGAATACATCTTAGCATATCATTAATAAGGACATGTTTGATGTTTGAAGTTTGCTTCTTTAGCTTTGTACTGTATGAAGTTCTGATAAGTCATGAACTTATTTAGCACAAATTAGCGTTATACTAACTGCATGCCTAAATGATCAAACACAGGAGGCCCAAACTGTGCCAGGTCAAATAGACATAAATGTTTTTAGAAGACATACTGTTGCCAACAGAAATTGATTGAGGGACAGAAAAAAATTAATGATGGCTGCTCCAATGTTGTCTATAGCCTTGGAACATAAGCTCCCTCGACAAAAAATGAATAACCTTGAATGTTTAAGGTGGTAGTAACTTCAGGCTCCTGCAGATGGTGCCAGGGGAGTGCATGGGTGCTCAGAGACCCAAGCGCTTAGCCCCCAGAAGAAATATTGCTCTATAAAATGTTTACCAAATGTCAGTGAAATCAAATCCAGAATAAAAGATTATTTGAAAGATATTATGATTGATCATGAGATTGATTGATTACATTTTTTGAGTGTCATCATAATGCACCACTTTTAACCTGGCTGCAACTGAATCTTAACCAGAATAGTGAACAAATATTGTTTCCACTGGAACACGTGTAATGGTGGTGCAGTGGACTCCTTGCAAATAGCCTAAACAGGAGGTTTTATCAATTCATGGAATGAAAAATTCAAGGATATTTTTGGATAAGCTTTGATGTTTTGCTCTAGAGTTGTTGTTGTTTGTTATTGTTTTATTTGGATTCCCATTAGCTGCTTTTGAAATAGCAGCTATTCTTCCTGGGGCCCCACAACATAACATACATAACAAACAATCACACAGCAACTGTAATTACAAATATACACATATTTATAAATAAGAATAGAAAAGAAAAAGAAAAAAAGATAATAATAATAATAATAATAATAATAATAATAATAATAATAATAATAATAGTTGAGTCTACAACATACAGTTCTTCTCCTGAGATCGCTACCTTGCCGTGGTGGAGAAGCTTGAGAGAACCTTTGAATCTAAGAGCGATACCATCTGGAGCTATGCTTCTGGTAGGGCCACCCTTGATGGTAAGGTCGAAGAGGAGGTTGCAGACAAAGAGCAATCACACTCCCCATCCAATGGGACCTGGAACTGTGGGCTGCAGCACGGTTCTTAGTGTTATGTTGCTTTACTGCTAATAACACTGAATGTTGATTTTTGATGATGAGGTGTATGCTAGGTGCAACTTAGCACAACATCGAGTCAACTGCAGGGCTGAAAAGAGATTGGGATGCTTAGTCAGTCTATTTATCCCACAGAGCACAAATAAAGTCAAAAACTAAGAATGCCATACTGGCTCGGACGTCACCCAGGATAAAAAGGTCCGCGGTACCCACTATGAGAGACAGGGTGGGTTTTGAGTAGTTTACTACTGGATCATCAAAGGTCGTATTGCGTAATACAACAAGGAAAGAAGATGAAGAGAAGCTAAACAGCAGACTTCGTGTCAAGATTGGACAATGGAATGTGAGGGGTCTAAACTC
>BRDA01007854.1:42414-56343 GCA_036984385.1 Crenuchus spilurus | reverse complement strand
TTCTGTATGTAATTTTTAAAAGTATCCCACAAAACCGCATCCCGCCACGCTTGAATTTTCACCCGCGACTGGATTTTCAAACAAGCCCAATTTGGAGTGAAAACCGCGAACCTGGCAACCCTGGTGCTGCTGCTTAGCGGCAACGGGTTGGGTGATACCAAGTTTTTTGTGGGGAAAGGGTACATTACATTACCAAATGATTAAACATGCTAGTATTTTACCCAAAATTGATAATGAATAAAGAAAATTAACAAGTTATTCATGAAAGATGTTTTTGTAAATTGAAATTGTGTGACTTTATTGGGGGGGTTATAGTGATTGGTTCAGATTATTGGGGGGGTCATAACCCCCCTATCCCCCCCGCAAATTACGCGCATGACTTTAGCCATTTCTAACAAAAGTCACTGTCTGTACTGCTAATGTTAATTCGGCTGTTTTGCTACAAGGAATAACGTTATCTAACGTAGCGTTAACGTCATAGACACAGGTTGAGGTAGCCTAGCCAGGGGCAAAAACTTTCTGATATCCATCTACAGGAGTAATAATGTTTAACTCAATCAAGATAAAAATAATATATATTATTATATAAGTATTCAGCAAGTTGTTATGGCCTAATGTTACGTTACCTTTAGTCACGTAGCTCTCTCTCTCTCTCTCTCCACAAGTGAATAAATTATATTAAGTAGCCAAGTGGGTATTGTGTCGAGTGAATAGAACTGCAATGAATTACTATAAGGATTAAGCGGGTGTGATAATGAATGACTATATTAAGTACCTATGTGCTCATTTTTTAGTGTATTCTACGTAGACCTAAAACTCTGAAGTGATTTTTTTACTGGTGAAATCTATACTGGGGCACTGCAGATGGGCACCAGTAAAATACGTCTGGCGACTCCCCTGCGCTGGGGCCGCCCCCTTCTCCGGCAGTTCGTTCCTCTCTGTCCCCGTCAGTTCTCCCTGCCATTTCGGTCGTTTTTTGCCTGTGCTGCTCTTCTGGGCTGTTTCAGTCAGGGATTAAGAGTTAGGCCTCTGTACAACAAACGTATGGGGTCGTAAACTTTACGGTGCTACAACGTTCGCGGTTGTTGTTTATTTACCGTCATCTCTGGGCTCACGGGAGTCGATAAACCTCTTTATATATTCTCCAAATAAATTCCCGCTACTGTGCGCCCGCAGTAATTCAGGATCAATTAGCAGTTAAAGGAAAAATATTAAGATAAGCAAAAAATAAATATTTTTTAGTTATTGAGCTGATTTTAAGGCTAAAATTTTATATTAATCAAACAATTCAACATTACATTAAAAATGATAGAATTGTAATACAAAATAATTTTTCTCTTTTATTGGGCCCCCCTGAGCCTGAGGCCCGGGACAACAGACCCGGTTGTCCCCCCCTGTCGACGGCCTTGTGTGTGTATATATATATATATATATATATAGTGATTGATGATTAGCTGTCTAGCTAAGAAAAAACAGCATGACGTGATTGTTTTAGCTAGCTTTGAATGTAAGAGCAAGCTAGTTTGCTAATGCTAATCCTTGTTTAGTTATGAACAATGACTGTAGACTTTATTCTCCTATGGTTCATCATAAAGATAGTTATTGTTACGTTAGTTAAATAAGCTTTGTTTTGCTACGTTTGATAAATCGAATAAAAAACAGTTAAGAAAGTGGCTAACCTAGCTAATGTTAGCAGATTCACTGTGTAAGTTGACTGTGTAGCTGCAGAGTTTGCAAGCTAATGATAATCCTGATTTTGTAACTTATTTGTCACGGTTTAAAGTATGTAGTTTAAGGAGTGTAAAGTTTTTAACAGCAATTTCCTCTAAGCAATGTTTAGTGTCACTCTAGCAAGCCTCATTAAAGCCCTGATCATCATATGTTTTTCCACAGCCATAATGGTTGCTTGCTACGACAAGTTACTTTTATTTTGCTTTGTTCTGGTTGATTATTTATTTGCAATCTTCTAAAAAAAATTTGCACAAGTAGAATAAGTTGATCTTAGAAATGAGCTTAACATTAAACCGGCAGAACATTGCTTACAAAGCTATTTAAAATCAGCTGAGTTTAGTAAAGCCAGTCATTAGTTCAGCTTTACAATTGAGGTTTCTAAATAAATATGGATAATATTTTACTTCTGGAATTCTGCTTTTTAAAAACATTAAGTAGCATTAAAAAATAGGGTTCTGGCATTTACTGTTAAACTGCTGTAAAAAAAGTGATTAAACTGTTATTGTAACCAGTATACTGTACGGTAGAGGCACTATAAAAATTTACAGACTGGCACATACTGTAAAATTATGATTAAAAGGTATTCTATTGTATAACGTAATTCAATGTAGAGTAAAATAACAGTAAAATGTTGGTGTATCTGCTGCCAGTATTTTACAGTGAAATATTTACCAAGTATTCTACTCCTCATACAGTTGCATACTGTAGGTGTCTTAGTGAACTAGGGAATGTCTGCGTAAACATGCAAAGCTCATTATTACAGCATTGCTGTGCAGCCACCACTGAGCATATCAAGTACTGATGCAACAGCAGGCTGACTTCCTGTCATGCAAGAGCTGCAGCCTTGATGCATTTGACGTCAAGTGACCTGCAGATAAAATCATGTTCAGCCAGCTTTACCACAAGCAGATGGTCATGCAATGGAATGAGGAGCACCACTGCACCACCGTACCCAAACCCCGCTTGGTCAGCACAGATGGCTCAGATCAGAAGCAGGGTAATTTTGGGTGAAATAGGAGCCTGTGTTGGGGCCTTGAGCTGTGCTGCAGTTTAGGCCGGCCTCCTTCCTGTTTGCCTCATTTGAACCGTGGCTGCAAAAAACAGAAGAGCAGCAGATGAAGTGAGAAAGAAGGTGATGTCATGCAATGTGAGCTCTGGAGGAAGTGTGCAGCATATATAGTAGGCAAGTGTGACTTTCAGTTGAATGTTTAATGCATATACATGTATATACTAATGTAATAGCTTAAGGTTTTAAGTCACAGTACTCTCAAGACGATTTAAATAATCAATTTAAAGACATTTTTGTATTTGGAATGGCATGACATAAGGATAACTTTTCATATCTTATTAGCCAACATTTGTCTGGCAAAATTAAATACATTTTATATAAAGTGACATCTCATCTCAAGCCTTTGTATTAATGTTGATAATGTTTGAATAGTAATTTACTCCATATGAAGTATGATTTAAAATTCAAAATTGGATTTTTGATATAAGCCAAACATATAAACGCATATAAACACAAAACAAGCTTTGAAATATGTATAAATGTAATTAACATGACAGTTTATATTTTTGAATTAAATAATGAACTTTTTTCATGAGTTTTGTAGTCAGGAATGAATATCTGTATTTAATAAGTTGGTTTGACATCATTAGGTTTAATAATATGAGTTTAATTGATTATTCTTTTATATTTATATATAAAACAAAGACAATAATATATGAATATGTATGTATGTATGTGTGTTACATTATTACTAATATTTAATAAAATGATGAAAATGTCTAAAATAATGATGTAAGTCACATGAATGTGAGTGTCATTGGCTACAGACACTGAAACACTTCACATTTCTTCTGGTAATTGTGAGATGGTCCCCAACACTGCAGCCACCGGAGCACAAACACAAAGCTAAGCGGCTGTATTGTGGCTTCATCATAAGTGTAGTTTAGTAAAGATTGTGTTTGTAGTTTGTTGTCTTCTTCCATTTCAGCACCAAACTGTAACTGTGCTGGTGAATCTGTTTTGTTGGTGAGGAAAAGCACAATTCTGAATGTTAAACCAACATTAAACTCATTTTACTGCAGTAAACTTACACTGTGGTTCAGGTCTACAGCCCAGAACTAAAAACAGGTCACAGTGTCCTTAAAAACATCAGTGTTCAGTGTAAATTATTCAGTTGCTGAATAGTTGGTGCATCTCTAAACTCTGCAACAATAGTCAGATTTCTGGAAGTGACACTACAATTTTTTGTATTTTTATAATTTAGCAAACTTTAAACTTTTGTTTAAGGAAATGATGAAACAGCCTGGTTTATGTGGAACAGGTGTACAGGCAGCTCTGTACAGGTGTGTGTTCAGCTTCATTGCATTGTTTTGTCTTATGTATCATGTTGTGGCCTTTGCTCAATGGAAAAACTGTAAAAGTCCCATTATGTCTCCATTCCTTGTTTCCATATGCTCGTTTACCTTTGAGGTTCCTCCATGTGCCCCGCATCACCGTGTTCACTTGTGTCTTGTCTTGTTCCCTTGTCCTGTCTGTGATTCAGTTTGATGTATGTATTCCTCTCGTTCTCCAGGTCCTTGTATTCAATATTGTCTTAACCCTGTGTCTCATTTATGCTTTGCATTTTGTTTTAATAAAGTTCACCATCACTTGCAAATACATCCAGCCTCCTTGAATGAATGAATGAATGTTACACTTCTATAGTGCCTTTCTCAAACCCGAGCATGCTTTACAATCAACAACCGTCCACCTGGAGGGCGGCGTTCAGCACTAGGGGGATCACCCAGGAGTGCCAATCATGTCTAGGCATTCGCACACATTCATATACACACACGGACATAGACATTCATTCACACATACCAGGGTCATTTAGAGCCAGTTCACCTGATGAGGAAACCCACACAGACATGAGAACATGGAAACGCCACCCAGATGGGGACTTGAACCCAAGACCTCGGTGCTGAGAGGTAAACATGCCAACCACAAAGTCAAAAAAAATAAAAAAAATACAGAACAAGGCCAATAGTCTGGAAAGAGAGATTAACCCCAAAATAATGTATTGCAATTTTTATTTCATTTGCTCAAACAAAACAATGTTAGCATGTAAGAAACGTCTAATTAACATAAACAGTATGGTACAATGTGAATGATAAAATAGAAAAAAAGAAAAACTGATTAATGTATTTCAGGGACATTCAGTTGAATTTTGACCAGCACACACTCTGCTTCTCACAGCCACTCCTGAAGATGGATACGTGGACTTTTTAGACACACAGTCAACATTTTGATCATGATTGGACTGATTGCAGAACATCCCGTTTCATTTTCAGACCTCATGATTAACCACTTAAACCAAACAGAAACAATAGATGTGATGAATAAATGCACGTTTAAAAAATAAACATCTTAAAATCTCCCTTTTGTACTCAACTAAAGCAGGATGCAGAACATGAATGAGGTTATGACAGGCCGTGTAATTATTATTACTAGTCTTTTTTCCCCTTTATACATCTTTGACATATTAAATGCAACTTCAGAACAAGGCACAAACCATGAAGATCAACAAACAGATTTATCCGTGTATGAAATAACCAACGTTTTCACTTCACTAACCAAAGAACCCCAACACCATCAGTGCCGGTTCCTTCCCAATGCGAAAACGAAGGCGGCTCAGGACAGTGTGATGTTCAGGAGATTGGTACTGTTGAGCTTTGGTGAGATTGCCAACCATGAGGGTCGGCGGTGGCGCCAGCTTGCCAGCAGTATCAATGTCACCGTTTGAATTTTCTATGGAGTTTTTAAAGTGCAATCAATGCTGTAAACACTCTATACAAGCTTTCTGATTCCTTGAGAGTTTATGTCAGATGATCAAGAATGGCGACTTGATTTTGTTACACATGTATGAAGGGCTTTTTATAGGAAATTGGTAAGCAAATCTCAATTACTACGGAAAAAAAACATCCTGCTCATAGAAAAACACGCACTGTGATCAGGCGCCCCCTCTACCACTGATTGTACAGTTTTTAGGCTTAAAAGAGCTTTTGGTTTTGCAATATATTAAAAGCTCTGCTTTAGAAGAGCTCTGGAGTATCGCTGTTGGGTGGGAAATGTGAAAACGAGGAAAAAACGAGCTCGGCACAAAGGTATCTAGAATGGTTTTGCTTGGAGACCCCTCCCGAGTGGCCAAATCTAGCAGTTGATGAAAATCCAAGACAAAGCAGCACTTTACAGTCAAAGCTTCTTTGCACCCTTAATTTTGGAAATAAAAGCACAGTCAATGGGGCCGCTGAGTCTGATGGTGTAACCTCTGATTTCGTTATGGCTATAAAGAGGCGTCCGTCAACATCCACACCCAAAACAACAACAAAAAGAAGTGTACGCATCCACACACTGCAGGGGGGCTCGAGTGGACAATTACAGCAAAACAGGGAAACACACACATGGGGGAGAAACTGAGTGTCAGTGCTACACTTATTGCTTAGAAACTAAAAACAAGAGTCAATTTATTTTTCGTGGCAGCAAATGTTTCCCGTTTCATTCAGAACAAGACATGCACGGAAATCAAAAGAAAGAAGAGAAAAGCCTGCGATGAGCCCAAAAAGTTCCCCAAAACAAAAATTCTCATTAGCACTATCTACAGATGCTGTCTTGTTGATATTGGCATTTAAACCATCGTTTAGACTGAGAGGATTTTGGTAAAGAGCTACAATGAGTTACAGTAGAAAGGCATTGTCCCACCTGATCTTCCCAAATGAGTCGCAAGCGTACAACACGGAGAAAAGCTACGTAGTACAGTGGCTCGCAAGCGTTTATCTCAAAAAAAAAAAAAAAAAGAGAAAAAAAAGAAAGAAAAGGTTGGATAATTATCAAAACGGACTCAGACTTGACTTGTCCCGAGATTATGTGACTAAGCTACTCGATATGGCCATGGCGTACATTAGATCAGACATAATTAAATGAGTTGCAGGTATCTTTTTTTGTCTTTAATGTATATATTCAGGTTAAAATAGTATCAGGAAGACAAGCTTTACAAAGTCCTGCAGCAGTAGACTCTACCGTCCTTCTATCAAGTCGTTTGGCCTGATTCTAAAGTTTGACCCCAACCGTGCAAGGCTGGCAGAAGCCCTACGTCAACTCTAACGGTCAACGCCATCCAAACCAACGAGCCTGCCCTTTGCTAAGCAGTGTGCCAAAGAATGAATGTCATCTGCCCAATATACAGTGTCACTCTTCCATGGTTAATACAGTATGTAGTTCAGTAATAGTTTTTCTTTAATTCTCCTCCTTACTCGTCCTAAGAGTCATCCTTTGCATATTGACAGTCACTTCTAGAAGATCGCGTCCTGCCAACTGGGTGAAAGTAAAGGTGTGGCCCCCAGCCTATAGCCGCACACTTCTCACGCTTCCAAGCTGTGTGTCTCTTCGCCCCCAAACGGCGTTGCCCTCAAAACGTCTCCTCGGAATTAATATGGTTACTGTTATCGCCACTGGTGTGTAACTCTTGTAAGAAAAATTTCCGTTTTGTTGCTTTTGAGAAAGTGTCAGAACTTGAAGCCTGCCGCGGTTGAAGAATGCAGTGAGGTCACGCCCTCCTACGCCGAGTTGGACTTGCCCAACTCCTCCCTGATCGCTGGAATGGAGAACAACATTGTTAGGGAACATTTCAACTGTACACCTTAGATCAAAACATGACCACCCCAGGTTTGGCCTGGGACAGGGTGTGTGGCAGTGAGCTGTATCAAATCAGTTGTATCAGAGTGTAAAACCATCATAATGGACAAAGGACGTGATGTGACTGATGTACATGATTTAATTTAATTAACTGATAACGACATATCCCTGCAGACCTGGTCTCTTGCCTGGTTTTTAATGATGTTAAGATTTCTCTCACACACACTAATATTTTGGCTTCACTGGCTCAACACTATGAAAATCATGACTTCTATGATCATTTTATTTTACAATTCTGAATTTTATATTTGAGAGAACAGAATAATCTCCAGCAATAATCTGGAAACATTTTTCCAAACCATCTTTTTTAGACATATTCAGAACTGGAAATGAGTAAAAACTAATTTAACACACTGCACAGCTTAAACTGTCATTATTCACTAACATAATTCACTAACTAAGGGCACACAGATATATTTATTACCATCAATAAGTTCTTCTTTCAGCTTTGACAGCTCCTTCCTCATCTCTTCCAAAATGTCCTGGAATGTCAAAGAGACTCAACATCACATATACAAGTGGATACTCTGAATGTGCCTGTATTATATTATATTATATTATATTACACACACACACACACACACACACACACACACACACACACACACACACACGACTTGCATTCAGAGAAATGAGCACACCTGATGTGATAGTCTTGTGCACAAGTTAGTGTCCCTGTGGTTAAACTCCATGCATTTATTTATTAAAAATAAATAAATAAATAAAAATAGGTTCAGGTTACAGGGCGACGTTCACAAACCAAAACCAAATAGTTTTAAGGTGAAGTTTAAAAGGGGAATAACAACTTATTTACTACATTTAATATTTAATTTGTGTTAAAGTTATGACAGCTTACATACAGAATGTTATTTTTTTTTTTCTTTAATTTTAGACTCTATGCATAAAAATAAAAATGTGCAAAAATATTTCCAGTTGAGGTGAACTTACTTTCAAATAAAATTAAAAAAAAAAAAACAAGGACACGTAAAGCCTCAAACAGTTCCACAAGCTAAACGTTTGTGCTAATTGTAGAAAAGTGCATCATTAAGCTGTGTCACCTGTTTCAATCTGTCATAGTCAAGAGCTTCTGCTGGCACTCCGTTGGCACTTAGGGATCCAGTAGGAGTGGGCGTGGACCTCGGTCTGAGGAGGAAATGAAGAGGATGTGATAATTATAACCAGGTAGTGGGAGTCACTGAAAGAGCACCGAGAGATCAGCTAACTGTCAGTAAAGTGCCTCAGTGGGTAAAGACTGAAATGTGAGGAGCATCTACACTGTCAGCTGAAACTGGAAACCAGAAGAAAATGCAACGAAATCAACAAACCGCACGGCTGAGATTACAGGCAGGTGACATGCAAAGCTAAAGAGATCAGAAACACCTAATAAAATGTTGAAATAAAAATAATTAAATAAAAGTTTATTTTCATATACAATCAAATACCTCGTGATCTTTAATATCAGATTTTCATCATTCACATCAACTGTAATGAAAAAGTTACACTAATCAACTGATTATTATTATTATTATATTATTACATTATTATTAATGTATTTTATTATTATTATTATTATTATTATTATTATTATTAATAACAATAATATTACTACATTATTATTAATGCATTTTATTAGTAGTAGTAGTATTAGTATTATTACTACTACTATTATCATTATTACTATTTTTACGACTATTACCATAATTGCCATTATTACTACTATTATTACCATTAGTCCTACTATTATTAGCATTATTACTATTATTTTTATTATTATTATTAATACACTTTTATTCTGTAACAGCACTACTATCCTAGTCTATTGTAAAATGAGTTCCGTTCTCTCAAATTTGTTTTAATCATGTTTTAATGTTTTATTTTCTGTTTTGTATTCATTCATTTAAATTTCATGATGTACTTTTAATGGGTTTACTTTCTTTTTTAATTCTAATGATTTATGTTTATTTCTTAATCTGTAAAGCACTGACTGTGGTGTCTGAAAGATGCTATATAAAGAAATTTGCCTTACCTTGTAATTATTATTATTATTATGGTCAAAAGCACTTCACCACTGATCTCATACTAATGTGAATGAGCTAAAAGTACTTCATTAAACACACTCAGTCTTACATCAGGTTAGATTACAACAGGTCAAGTGAAAACATGTTAGTTTGTGTGAAACTTTAAGCCTGTTTTTCACATTTAAATTACTATTCAAATCTCTTTCACATCTTAAGACCAGAAAAAAAAACATTTCAGACACATTTAATACACCTACAGTCCTGAGCAAAACAGGGGCCAAGCCAAAAAGTGTAAAATATCTTTTAAATGGTGTTAAAAACAAATGTTTATTCAGAAAATGATCAAAACGTTAAAAATGTAACTTTTAGATGTTCGATATAAAATTCAAACGTCTTTTTTCTTAAACATGAGAAGTTATTTGGGAATCTCTCAGACCTGGTGCCCATCACATGAAAACTTAAAAACAAGCAGGATTGACTTATCTACGGTCTTAGGAGTCAGATTTTAATAACTTAAAATATTTTAATTGGGTTAATATGCACTTTGTACAGGAGTGCACACTCTGGTCCATAAATATTTGGATGTTGACAAGACCATTGTTCCCCCAAAATAAAGAGGAAAAAGTGAAAGTGACACCTGAACCTGTTGGACAGTCATTACCTGCAGATTCACACCTATTTACAAAAACGTCTCCTCCTTGTGCTCCAGTGGTCTTACAGTAGAACACAGAGGTAACACCTGGTCTTTTTGAGGGGCAGCCATGGCCCAGTGGTTATGCACCCTTGAGAAATAATAATAATAATAATAATAAATTTTATTTATAGGCGCCTTTCAAGACACTCAAGGTCACCTTACATATCAATAGAAAATATAAATAAAAATTAAATATAAAATAAAGTATAAATAAGTTAAAAACACAGTATAAAAATAAGATTTGTAAATGCAATAAAAACAGCCAATGCAGATGAGATCAAGTCAAATGAGCCAATCTGAACAGATGGGTTTTTAATTTAGATTTGAAGAGTGAAATTGAATCAGTGTTGCTAAGATCTGGTGGGAGGGAATTCCATAGCTGAGGAGCAGAGCAGCTAAAAGCTCTTCTCCAATTGGTAACTAGACGGGCAGGGGGGGAACAGTTAAGTAAATGGAGGAAGATGATCTAAGAGTGCGGATGGGTGTGGAAATGTGAAGAAGATCTGAAAGATATGGAGGTGCAAGATTATGAATAGCTTTGAATGTTAATAGAAGCATTTTGTAATTGATGCGTTGAGTGATGGGGAGCCAATGTAATTGCTGTAGGGTGGGTGTGATATGATGAATAGAAGAGGTGCATGTTATAATACAAGCAGCTGAGTTTTGTACCAGTTGAAGTTTATGAAGAGTTTTTTAAGGAAGACCAAACAACAAAGAATTACAGCAATGTAAACGTGAGGTAACTAAACTATGTACAAGGATGGAAGCTGAGTGTGAGGTAAGGGAAGAACGAAGAAGGTTGATGTTACAGAGATGGAAATACGCAGATCTGGTAATATTATTAATATGTAAGGTGAAGAAAAAAGTGCTATCAAGGATGACACCCAAACTCTTGAGTGGAAGGAGAGATGACAGTTTTCTATGGGGATCAAGAATTTAGAGAATTTATTAGAAGTGGATTTTGTGCCAATTAAGATGAATTCTGTTTTATCACTATTTAATTTGAGAAAATTTGAGGTGAACCATGATTTTATTTCAGAAAGGCAGTTAATAAGGGAGGAAAATGAGAGTGCTGAGTTAGGTTTGGTAGAAAGACAGAGCTGGGTGTCATCGGCATAACAGTGGAAGTGAATATGATGTTAGCGGAATATGTAACCAAGGGAAAGAAGGTAAATGATAAAAAGGAGAGGCCCCAGGACAGAGCTCTGGGGTACACCCGTGGTTACAGGGACTGTGTTGGAGGTGAATGACTAACTCAATAAACTGAGAATGGCCAGAAAGATATGAGCAAAACCAGTTGAGGGGTGTGCCAGTGATGCCAAAAGATGCAAGTCTATCCAGGAGAATGGAATGTGAAATTGTATCAAAGGCCGCACTCAGGTCAAGCAGTAGCAGAATGGAAACCAAACCAGAGTCAGCAGCAAGAAGGTCATTAGTGATTTTAAGGAGAGCTGTTTCAGTACTATGAAGGGGACGAAAGCCAGACTGGAATTGTTCATATAAATGATTACAGGAAAAATGAGTATGAAGTTGGGCAGAAACTATTTTTTCTAGAATTTTAGTGATGAAAGGGAGATTAGAAATAGGGCGCAATTTTTTGAGGTTATTAGGATCTAAACCAGATTTCTTAAGTATAGGAGTCACAGCCACTGTTTTGAGAAAGGCACCTAACTGCCAACTGCTCCCCAGGTGCTATGAATAGGGGCTGCCCACCGTTTTGGGTATGTGTTCCCTAGTGTATGTGAGTGGGTTAAATGCAGATGCCACTTCCACGATCCTTCACTTTCCTAAACCGTGAACACAACTCAGAGGCAAAACACACTTGAACAAAGCTGAGTTCTCTTTTATTCTGCTTTAATAACAATAACTCTGTCAACGTCCAAACATTTCATGTGACTGTATTCACAGATGATCCTCCACACTCACTACAGTATGTATTCATTTGGGCACCACAGTGAAGGTGGCACTCCAGTGGTTAAGCTCCCAATAGAGGAGGTTTTCTTTAAAAAAGGAAAAAGCACAGAGAGCAAAACTCCAAACTGCAGAGAGCTCAGCGAAGGCATGCACACACACACACACATTCATGCTTCCCACACACACACACCGCCAACAAGGTAATCACCAGAGAGAAGAAAGGAAGAAAGGGTCTGTTCAGCTCTGAGAACAAGTAAAGGACACTCTGTTAAACTGACTCTGAAGACGCTGCTCAAAGCCCAAATGTTTTGGTTTGGGTGGAGAGAGGATAAGCAGCGAGCCTGACATTAAGCCGTCTTTAATGAGGAGAAATTAAAACACGCCCGTCCTCGCCAGTGCAGGGAGGGCGCTGCGGCCTTATCTCTGAGGCCGGCTGGGGAAGTTGGCATAGACGGGACTCAGTCTGATAGTGTGTGGCCCGATGCTACACTTGCAGCGTGTTTTTATCAGGAAACACCTGCATGACAGTCACTACCATGTGACGACACACAGGAATTCCTATCACACAGTGCTTTATGATGTTTAAAGAGAATCCAGCAGTTGAACACAACCTCGAGGTAAACGTCAAAACTAGGTAAACATCCTAAATTAGACTGTCAATGAGGAGAACATACTGCTGCATCTCTGGACAGCATCAACACTGAAACAAAGGTTTAAAATATGTCGATTTACATGTAATTAATATATGATGATAATAATAATAATAATAATAATAATAATTTAAAAAAATAAAGTAAATAATAATAATAATAATAATACTATTACTATTATTATTTAGCGCCTTTCTCAAACCAAAGTAACTTTTTGAATTCTATTCTCATTTTTGGAGCACTAGTATGATCCTGGACTACCACTGCCCTGCAGTTTGGCTGATTCCTCTGTTCCCAGCACATCTGACCTGATTAATGAGCTCGTGGCAAAGCCCTTTCTGAGCTGTTAGAACACTACAGTGTGTAGGATGGTGGAACTCCACGACCAGGATTGAGATCCGCTGTATAACAGGGACCAACTGACATCCTAAAAGGAAGCATGTGATGCTATGGTTGGGTGATGTCTACCTGGCACAATGAGGAGGCCATTCAGAAACCCGCTGCATGTCAGAGGCTTCTCTGCTAAGAAAAAGTCAATAAATTAATCTGTCATTTTTAACCACTTTTGTTTTGGAAGTGATTTTAATACTGTTTTCTGTACACAGACTGGCAGGCATTTGTGCCAGTATGTTGTAGCTTCTTTGCTGAGAAACACTCGTCACTGACAAATAAATTAGAAACCATCCATCCAGCCATCCATTATCTACCGCTTTATCCGGGGCCGGGTTGCGGAGGTAGCAGTCTGAGCAGGGAAACCCAAACCTCCCTCTCCCCAGACACCTCAGCCAGCTCCTCGGGTGGAACACCGAAACGTCCCCAGGCCAGTCGAGAGACATAGTCTCTCCAACGTGTCCTGGGTCTTCCCCGGGGCCTCCTCCCAGGAGGACATGCCTGGAACACCTCCCTAGGGAGGCGTCCAGGGGGCATCCGAAACAGATGCCCGAGCCACCTCAGCTGGCTCCTCTCGATGTGGAGGAGCAGCGGTTCTACTCCGAGCTCCTCCCGAGTGACCGAGCTTCTCACCCATCTCTAAGGGAGCGCCCAGCCACTCTGCGGAGGAAACTCATTTCAGCCGCTTGTATCCGCAATCTCGTTCTTTCAGTCATTACCCAGAGCTCATGACCATAGGTGAGAGTAGGGACGTAGATTGACCGGTAAATCGAGAGCTTTGTCTTTTGGCTC
>BRDA01007854.1:19613-38490 GCA_036984385.1 Crenuchus spilurus | reverse complement strand
TCTTATGGGGAAAATTCATCCAGCTAACGAGCAAACCAGCTAACGAGCTCGGCTCCTGCACGGATTAAACTCGTAAGTAGGGTTACCACTGTATTTGTGTTTCATTTAACTGGGTTCTCTTTATCTACTTTTAGGACTTGTTTGAACATCTGATGATGTTTTAGGTCAAATTTATGTAGAAATATAGAACATTCTAAAGTGTTCACAAACGTTCAAGCACCACTGTATATATTCATCACACCTGGATCTGGTTATAAGCTTGTTTAAGTTGGGCCAGAAGGCAACTTTGGGAACGACTTGTCCCAACTTTTAGAGCTTGATAGCAGCATCACATCAAAAATGAGTTCATATTGTTAAATAAAATAATAAAACTCAACACCTGAAAGTCTGTAGATCTCAATTTTTGATAACGTAGACGTCTTGGTTTATATCAAACATTTCATTTTTTATGAGTTTATCTTTAGAAGATGACTTTTCTAAGTGAATTTTCCTGTTTCCAGCTTTTCCTCATCAATAGTTCACTGAAGCAATGAGCAGTGATGAGCTAATGGTGGCTCAGGTCTCAGGAGAGCTTTTTCTGACTTCTTGGTCATTTTCAGATCAAAGATTTATTGACCGTTAAATACTTAATATTTCAGTTTTGGGTTTGGCCCATTTTTCCACTCTGGGTTTTATCCCTGCAGCCTAAGTCCAGCTCTAACTGGTTTACATGGTATAAACTGATCCTTGATGGTCAAGGTGGTTACAAAGCTGGACATCCAGTTAAAGACGTACCCCATATGCTGGTAAACAAGCTGGTTGACCAGTTTAGCTCTTATACCAGAACAGCGTGTGCTCAATGGACTAGCTGCACCAATCTGACAAAGCTGGTTGACCAGTGTGGTCAGGTTGATCATACTGGTCAACAAGCTCACTGACCTGCTTGGTCAGATTTGTTCATAGTTAAACTATCAAACCTGTATGAAAACAGGTTAATCAGCTTAACCAGTTTGTTTCTTTTTTCCCCTCCAGCAGGGTTTGCAGTTTAATTAACTCACTGTTTTCTGATCAGGCTCTGGTGATGATCCCTTTTCTGCAATTCTTCGTCTGTATTAGGAGGAAAAATATAATTAATATACAATATTTCACAGAGAATAACAACTGCATGCTACTTTAATGTCTACAGCAATGCATCTCCTGTAAATAAGGGCGTACATCAACTTTTTTCTACAATAACAGTGTTTCCAGTGCTGTGGTAATACCTCCTGGCCAGCAGGGCGCTCATCTCCTCCATTAAGCCTCCTCCTCCAGGCAGAGGGCCGTTCCCTCGGGGCGTCTCGGGCTTGGCAGCACCAGGGGGCACCACACCCCCCGCAGCTGTGATGGAGGGCTCGTCATTCTGCAGTAAAACAGACCAATTAGACTGAACCTAGAGAATAGAGACGAGGAATCTGTATCCAAATCAAGGATCAAAGACCTTCAGACCAAGGCAGAGGTGCCCAATTCTTGTCCTGGAGACCTAAAACTCCTACTGATGTAACACCTGTTCCAGGTAAATGAAGGCTGTCAGAGTCATCTCAATATCAGCCTCCGGTGTGCTGACTGGTATGTAGATCTCCAGGACCGGGCACCTCTGAACTGAGGCTACAGTGGATCAAAGTCCTCCAGTGGAGACTCACAGCTGTATGACTGATGTTATAACATCATACAGCTTTTGGAATTAGCCGTTGGAATTGTAATATGCTGTTAGAGAGCCAGTCATGTGACCGGAAGGTCGTTGGTTCGATCCCCTGGCACTGAACCCCCCAACTGCTCCCTGGCACCATGGATGCCTACTTCTTCAGGGAGCGTGCTTGCTGCCCCCTAGTGTTCACTAGTGTGTATAGTTATCACTTTACTTGAGGTAAATGTGGAGGGCAAATGCCTCTGTGTGCAAGGTCAATAATTGTGCACTTTCATTTTAAACCGATGCATCAATTATTTAAATTATTTATGTTCCTGTTTGATTTCTCGTTGCTTCCATCCTAATAACAAAAGTTTTTCCTCAACACTACTTGATTTTATTTCAACATTTAATATTTTACACTAAAAACAACCAAAAAAATGTAGCTAGTTCAGTCACTAGTTCAGTATGTCAGTCTTAAAAAAAAGTCGTCAGACAGTTTGTAAAAAGATGTAAAAGTGTTAAAAAGACCCAATTTGTCTAAAGTGTGAGGTTGTTTGTAAAGCTTTGACGACAACAGCAGCACTGATGCAGCAATGCACAAGCACCTGAAGACAAAACACGGGCACTGTTCTGGAAGACTGACCACCAGAAAATGAGACATGTTCCTCAACTATTTTATTTTAAAGACACTTATTTGTGCACAGAATGCCAGAAACGCAACAAATAATATTTTTATAATGCAGATACATATAATTACATTTCATCAGGAAGATATGGGATACAAATCTGCATGATTAAATAATAATAATAATAATAATAAAATGTATTATTTATGAATGTGCAGCATAATAAAATAATATAAAAGTCTCTCTTCCTCTCTGGTATAAAGCAAAACCATTTAAACAAATTCCTGCAATTCTTTAGTGTGTGTCAAATGTTATGATGCTGGAAATGACATTAATATATAAACCATGTTTACATTTGGTTTTGTGGTGCGTTATAATGACATACAGTTCCTTGTATGCAGGACTCTTACCCTTGGCACTTTCCGTAGCTTGGCTCCAGCGAGGGCGGCAGCGAGGCCGGACAGAGGCTTGTTCTCGTCAGTGGTGGGTGAAGGGGTGAAAAGGCCAGAGGGCAGAGGAGGCGCAGGAGGTGGAGGAGGTGCAGGAGGGGGGTTCTGACCGGATGGAGGAGGCGGAGGCCCAGGAGGAGGGGGCGGGCCTGTGGGGGTTAGCATGGTTGGGAGAGGTGGAGGAGGGGGAGGGGGCGGGGGTCCGGCAGAGGTGGGGGTCACAGTGGAGCCGGGTGGCAGTGGGGGTGGGGGAGGTGGAGTGGGCAGGCCCTGCACCGAATCTGCGAGGGGAGGGGAGTGGAGAGGAGGGGGGGGAGAGAAAAAGAGAAGCAGTCAGAACACATTTCAGTGAAGTGTGAGTCACTCGTTTACAAAATCCACTCCAGAGTCAGCTCGTCTAAAGCGGCGTCACTATTAATAACATCATTATCCCAGTTTAACTGTCATTTGAATTAAAACGACTGCACTTTTTCAACATGAGCACGTTACAGATACTGAGAACCAGCACTGAAGCTCCCAAAATATTAGTCACTTTAAATGTTTGAGGTGGTAGTACCTTCAGGCTCCTGCAAGTGGCGCTATATGAGGACGATGAGGCTATAAATACCTGCAGGGTGTGTGAGATGTAGAAGAGATGGTACAGTACAGTGAATGTCTCAGATGTTAATGATAAAGGAGTGATTGTATTTGGGGGTTAAAGGTCAGAGTGTGAAGGAAGTAGCTGAATGTGCAGGTGTATGGAAGTGTACAGTCATACAGATCTACCAGCAGTGCTAACAATGCCAGTCTACACATCTCACACACCCTGCAGGTATTTATAGCCTCATCATCCTTGTGCAGTGCCATCTGCAGGAGCCTCAAGTTACTACCACCTTAAACATGCGCTCATTTTTGTCTGAGGAGCTTAGCTTCAACTTGTAATGATGCTCCTGAAGCTCCACAAAAAGAAAGATCATTCAAAATACTCAACACACAGGTGACGACATGTCATGATGATGGATTTGTCACTGGGCTAACTGCTCAACACAGACTCTGTTGAACAAAGAGGGCACATCTGGACAGTTGTTAAGCAAACATCTGTGAAACTTGTATTTTGCAACTTTGTCATTGTAAAATACAAAGAAATCAATACAGTCATCTAGCAGGAAATGTCATATCATAACACTGTTTTCGGGTGCTTGGGAAAGAATTTAGCTTGAATTTTGATTGATAAACACATACAAAAACACATGTGAGTGTTATAAAGTAAGCTTAACTCTGAAAGTCTACATGCTCTTCTAGTGTAACTGTGTGGAACGCTGCTGGGAGCATGAACAGCTATGTTTGCTTAAAGGAATATGACTCTGTGTTGGTCTCTGAAAGCCCAATTTAAACAGATAATATGAGCAATTACTAGCCCACAAATGTGAAGTGACATACAGTGCTGCCCATTAAACATGTACTCAAGGTTATTGTGACCCTTCAAAGTACATGAGCACGTCTGCATTGCAGGAGGTGCATCACGATGACCATGATAATCACACTAATAAAGAAAACTGCGTAGAAATTAAAGTTTGATGCACGTGAAGATGACACTGTAGCGAGTGAGGAGGACACATTCATAAAGCAAGCATTCATGCCATGCCAAACCATACAAACTGGCATCCAGCGAGTGGACGTGCACGACTACGAGCCCCCCAGAAGCAGTTCAGTTGTCCAGCGGAAGAGCCGTAGAACAGGCAGCGGTCCAGCGCAGCGCAGCCAGCCCCGCCCCTCCCCCCCCCCGATTAGTGGGTTAGCGGAGAGACAGAGAGAAGAGGCCTTACCCGGCTGGCTGGGGGGGTCAGCAGCAGGCTGGGAGGCCGGCTCAGGAGCGAAGAAGTCTCGCAGCACAGAGTTTACAGAGTGCTCGGCAGAGGCGGGGGAGGCTGTGGAAGGAGAAGGGAGAACAGGAGGCTGGGGTGAGGGACAGGACACGAGGGAGGCCATGGTGGGAGACGGCGACATGGAGAACGGAGGCAGGGGTGGTGGAGGAGGGGGTGGAGTTGGAGGCAAGGGGAAGGGCTGGCCTGAGACTGGGGATGAGGTGTGGAAATGGGCCGTGGGCGATGGAGGTTTGTGGCAGAGTGGGCTGGTAGCTGGGATGGCGATGACTGGCCGCGGGCCGGTGGCTTTGCCGGGCGGACTGCTGATCATGACCGGAGGGGACGGGGGCAAGGGGGTGAAGTTTGTGGTCGGACAGACAGCTGGTTTGGAAGGAGGGGCTGGAGGTGGAGGAGGTGGAGGAGGAGGAGGAGGGACCTGGGATGGCTGACGGCGGGGGACAGTGGCGTAGTGAGGGAGTACCGGGTGAAAGGCAGAGCCCAGGGAGGTGGCGAATCGAGAGGCAGAGTGGCGAAGGGGAGGGCTGGGGGGTGTGGCAATGGAGGGTGGAGGGTAGTTGGGGGTGGAAGGGGAAACGGGTGAGGAGGAGGAGGAGGTGGTGTAGGTGGTCTTGGTGTAGTCTGGAGGCGGAGGGGTTTGGAGGGTGCTTTCAAAAGCTGGATGATGGGAAGAAGCGGCGACCGTGCAGAGGGAAGACAAAAGACAGAGAGAAAGGGAGGAAAAGGAAGAAGACAGAAAGGGGGCAAATGAAGCAGGAAAACCAGCACAGATCTACATCTCCCTACAGTTCTGTCTACGATATGGGACGAGCTACAATTAGTACAATCAGTTAGCCGGAGATACAGTCAGGAAAGTTTCTGTGACCAATCCCAGCACACGTGGCCAACAGAGTTACTGAAAACGTGGCTTCTCAGTCCGTACTTTCAGGAGCTGGTGCTGAACATGGCCTGAACTCCTGAAGGCACACTTTCAGTCTAGATTAGTGTCTGTTGGGCTGACAGAACCAAAGCACACTGGTTATGTGTCAGTTAACCGCTCACACCATGCCACCAACACTCAATCACAACAAAGATATGGCAGAGTGTTAACTTTGGGATCTACAAATGTAAATGACTTCAAACTCCCCGGGAAAGTGATCAAATCGAATTATTTGAAAAAGCAAAATAGAAACCCTCCTCAAAAACAACTAAACTTGCTCAACAGCCTGGGCCTGGTTTTAATAAAGCTCAGCTGAATGGCTATTCCACTTTTCATCCTCTATTCCATCAATCATGTTTGGTTTGTGACTAAAATATGAAAAGTCAAAGTACAAAATATTTTATTAAATATATTTTATGTTCATATTGTAGCGGTTCATGGATGACAAGTCAAAGAGCCACTTCTCAGCTGAGAACAGAACAAAGATTCTTAGCACCACTGCAGCCGAACTGAACTAGCTGAACTGGCTGCCTCACATGACTCTCCTCTGTAGGTGCAGACATTTAATTAAAATTAAATTAAATTAAATAGGGGCAAAAGAAAACTTTTGGTTCTCTGCAGCTTTAAATAAACCCAAACCTATAAGATTCCAGGAGGAATTCAGAATTATTCATCATGACTTGCCTCGAGTGCAGTCGATATTTAGGACAGATACCTGTACCCAAGTATTTTAACCCAATTAAATACACGGATGTTTATTCTGCATCTTTCATAGGTTCATTCAAATAATGAAAAACTAATAAACTGAATGATTAGCAGTATTATTTTGTATTTTTGTTTGTAGTTTGCAGTTGATGTCAGGTCTGTATTTATATATTTATATAAAAAAATCTATATTTGATAAATATAGATACTTTATTGATCCCTTTGCAGGGAAATTAAGGTCCCAGCATCATCCTCGCACAGTGCCAACCTTAAAGGAAGATGCTGCAAAGTTTATGGTTCTACCCGATCATTGGATGGGTTTTATGAGCCAACTGGTTCTTGCTTTTCGTGTACGATCCACCTTTTTAGCCCAACAGTGTGAAAAAGAAAGCATTGTGAAGCAATCTGTGCTAAAGCAGCTGCTGGTGACAAAAACACACCCGTTTTGAGCACACTCATTTCTGCAAAAAATGCAAAGGTTTTGTGTTTTTGGCAAAATCCATATCATGAAGCAACGTCATCAACAATCAGTTTAACACCAACATACCACCCACCTCTATTACTAGCCTGTAAACATACTTCAAACAAGATGCCCATTCTCCATCTCATAGATCTGTGTAAAATGTGCACAGCAGTTATGGATACTCTCCTAACAAATCATGATATTTTTAAAGGAACTAAATGTGTATTTTATTTTTTGAACACTCAGCTAGAGACAGTACGTGAATCATAAAAGATACTTTGTATCCTGACCACAAACAATGCACAATTTCACTGAACATGCATTAAAGAGGCATTTCAAGAGTCTGAGTATTGCAGAAATACCAACATAATGACGATAGTCTGCCTGTATGAGTTGGAAGGACGGCTCACTCCACCATATGCTGACCGAGGGCCTGATTCTTTCTGCTCCAGTGACCCTCACACACTGCCTCCAGACACAGCATCCCTCCTGCTGCTATGTTTTCATCCACACTCTCTTGGATACCCACCATGCCCTACATTTCAAACACTCTATCATCAGGCCTGTTCAATATAATATTTATTATGAATGCACCGACTATTTGGCAGCCAAAATTATTTAGGTGAAAATGGCAAAAACAAACACTTTCTGTGTTGAATAAGTAAAAAGACTCAATAATTTACACTGAACATTGATGTTTTTAATGACAATGAGACCTGTTTCCAGTTCTGGGCTGTAAACAGTACCAGAGTGTAAGTTTACTGCCGTAACGTGTGTTTAATGTTGGTTTATCATTCAGAATTGTGCTTTTCCTCAGCAACAAAACACAGATTCACCAGCACAGTTACAGTTTGGTGCTGAAACAGAAGACGGCAACAAACTACAAGCACAACCTTTACTAAACTACACTAGTTATGATGAAGCCACAATACAGCCGCTTAGCTTTATGTTTGTACTCCGGTGGATGCAGTGTTAGGGAGCGTCTCACAATGACCAAAATAAATGAAGTGTTTCTGTGTCTGTAGCCAATGACACACAAACACACAAAACATCCATGTGACTTACATCATTCATTTTAGACATCTTCATTTTATTAATAACGTAACATACATGCATCTTCATATACATTCATATATTATTGTCTTTGTTTTATATACAAATATAAAATAATAAATTAGACTCATGTTATTAAACCTAATGATTTCAAACCTACTTATTAAAATACAAACATTCATTCCTGACTAACTACAAGACTTATTTTGGGAAATAGTCTAGTTACTAATTTTCTAATTTATGTAAATTAAAAACTGTGTTCAGTATTCTGCCAAACGTTTAATTTGTTTTGGCATTGGCCAAAAAATTTTTTTTCGGTGCATCCCTATCATTTATTTACCTCAGCATCCATTTCTTCCCTCTCGTTACCAACAATAGCATTACAACTCAAGCTCGGGTGATGCTCCTGTAAAAGTTTACTGAATCAATACTGAATTTGTGAAAATTACTGCCAGCCACGTGTTCAGAAAACCCAAGACAGTAATTTTCTATTAATGGGAACGCTTTATGTACTTTTCAGCACAGGGCTGATTAGCAGTGAACTGACATCAGTGCACAAACTTTAGACATCAGTGGAGACTTTCCCAGAGAGCTGAGCCTCGGCAGAAAGAACAACCTGTCCTGGCCTTTCCTCTACTGAGCGTTCATGTCAGACTGTCCAATCAATGTTCAGGTGGACCAACATGTACTTAACACCACATCTGCCCCCGGATGACAAAATACCAGAAATCTATCAGATGTTCATTAGTCTTCACTTCTCAATAAGAAAGTATATTGGTCTTTGTTGTCTGATATTGAGGAAATGATGTTCCTGGACTATTATGACTGAGTCTGAGGGTTTTATCATTATTTATATTATGTTATTTGAGGTTTCAGGTGAACACTGCTCACAGGCTCTTTGTCTCCTAACATTTTGCTTCGTTCTGAAGCATCATATTCACCCATTTGCCCAATGTGAGATGCATCATAAGCCTTCTGAGCTGCCCAGTCTACCCACTCGTTCCCAGAACACTCAGTCAGCTGTTATTCTCTCAAAAGGTGTGAAGACGAGAGCCTGGACGCAACAGTGACTAATATCAAGTTATTTACTGCCAGCATACCAGTTCAACCTGGGCTTTAAATGATGTTTATCTAATTCAGCTCAACTGGGACTGAATTAGTTTATCAGGACGTCTGTTATTTAACATGTTACACTTCTCCTCAGTGTTGAACCTCATGTCTCCGGATGTCATTAAAATAACTATAGGAGGGAGTTTCAGGACATTGTTGGGCTAACACTAATGTCTGCATTATGATATGACCACATTATTAGCAATCATAATCACTCCTTTAACCCCCTGCAGTCTGAGGGTATTTCAGTCAGGGCATGTCAGACTACATCAGAGTGTCTATTTGACAAATTATACAAATCTAAAATTAATAAAATTATTATAAATCTATATTTTGATTAAATCTCTAAACTTAGACTTTCCAAAAACCTGTTTTTAGATGTGCTGATTAATTGTGAAAAAACACTCAACATTTCTAGCCAAGACTTTTGAGCTCAGAACTGAGTAAACAGAGGTGTTGGCTCCACACTGGTCATTACAGTTTATGAAACACTCAAGTGAGAGGTCTTTGTTCACATCCACATTCCTGGCCGCTGGAACTTGCCAATGAAATGTCCGGAATTACCATGTCATCATCATATGAATGACAGATTGTGTCTTTTGGCGGGAAAATATGCGTAGCTGTCTGAGTCTCACGTATGTGTCTCTGCTTATTTAAGCTCCTCTCAAGAATCTAGCTATAAATATTTGAAAAGTAGGCCCTTTAAGGTTTCTGGGTTATGTTTCGTTTTATTTCTAGGATAAAATCTCAGTTATATAAGTGTTTTTGCAGAATTTCAATTTTGTTTCAGCAGATGGGTCCATTGCTGAGGGTTAATAAGTCTGTATTAGTCCTTAACCCTTTAACACTCTGCTCAACATTTGGTATAGAACATTTGAGTCATTATTTCTTATTGAAGAAGGTGCTGAACACAACAACAAATGTGATTGTGCCATCTCTACCAATTGGCTGAGGTTTGTTAGGCTAAAAAACATTCAATTGAAGTCAGAAATGTGACAATTGTCTTAAAGTAAGCCAGCAGCTTTATAGCCAAACCACAAGGAGTAAACTGGATCACACGCTGAAAAATCATTAGTGCTGTTGTACCACCACACAGATGAGTGTGCTGTTTAAAAAGTGAACAAATTTAGTTTTTGAAGTTTATGTTCTGATTTTACCATAAAGTGCATCTCATTGTATGTTTAAAGTGTACATTTAAAAAAACTGTGGGGCTATTCTATTTTATTTTATTTATTATTGTTTATGGTACAGATTAAAAGTCAAATTGAGTTTCGACTTGATGATGCTGGAATGTTAAACTTAAAAACAAGCCCGATTATAAAAAAGTGGCAGAAGTTTAAGAACCACTGATTTGTTAATGGTCACCCAAAAGAACATGATGGAATAAAGCACCACAATAGTGTAACCTGTTACAAACGGAACCATCACCAACAAATACAGAATGCATTTCAGCAAATCATCTATGTCTGAACACATACAGTCACACCCCATCCCCCCTGATCTTCACCAGGCCAAACAATGGCTCATCTAATGTGACGAGTGCGGCACTCAAGCGTGCCAGCCAACAAGAGACTTTACTAATGGTGGCATCCTAAAGCCTCCTAAAAACCTCTCAGCCTCTCACCTACGCCTCTCAGTATGTAACATGGGTCTGGAGGCACAGCAAAGATGGCCAGTCTACTCCATGGTTGCCGCCGAGCTTCGTCATGTGTCAAGCTGTTCGCGCGAGCTGTTCCAACATGTGAGCAGATGGGGACGTTGGGAGGAGAGAGCTGTTATATTAAGACTACAAATGATCTGCAATGTGAAAAAACCCTTTAAAAAGGACGGTTTAGGTGAATATAACCCCTTAAACTCTTACCCCAGATGCCACCAGTCAAGACATATTTAGTGGACAATGTTTGGTTATTGCTTTGCATATTTGCAAATAGTAAACCTCATGCCTAAAGATCATACAGCAGATACCAACAGATGCCCGTTACCTGCAAAAATGGACAAATCCTTTTAAAAGTGTAGATAGCAGCTTGCTGAGAGCACAGCAGGCTTCTCTAACTCTGCATCAGACCCAACTGTCACCTGTTGGGTCTGGTCCGGTCCACCCCCGATCTATGTCCTGACTGACCCAAGATGCTGAAAAAGAAATACGGAGCTACTTACCAGCGTTAGAGATGCGTCGCCCTCTTTCCCAGTCCATCTGCTCTCTCTCCAGCTGCTCCTGGTGCTCCCTCTCCTGCTTCTCCCTCTCGGTGCGCTCCAGCAGCTCACGTTCGGCTCGTTCTCGCTCCAGCTGCTCCTGCTCCTGACGCTCACGCTCCAGACGCTCCTGTTCGGCTCGCTCCCTCTCTAGCCGCTCTCGCTCCAAGCGCTCGCGCTCCAGCATTTCTCGTTCCAAACGCTCGCGCTCCTGACGTTCGCGCTCCAGCCGCTCGCGCTCCAGCTCCTTCTGACGCTGCAGCTCCTGCAGCTGCCTGAGGAAGAGGAAAGGATGAGCATAAACCAACACAGTAAAACAGATGGAAGCATCACCGATCAGTGCACAATTAGACAGGTAAAGGCACTGCTGTTACATAATCAACTTACATAATCAGTAGATAGACAAAATACTTATAAAATTACACAGATCGGCATCAGGTAACAATGTTACTTGATATGACTGATGGTAAAAATGCTGACGTGAGATACAGCATTAATACACCATTCGCAAGGTCAAATTTAACCATTTAAAGCTTTTCCAGCAACGTACGGCTGTGCTAAATGACATTTATCTACAGATACACACTCAAAATTATGATGTCAGAGACTGTATTATGCTACAAACAGATTATGGTCAACTGAGATGTTGGGGCGGCTCACACTTGTTCACAGGTTTGTTGACGGTGGAGTGTAGGGATGCCAATGTCTCGGGGAGCTCCCATGTCTGTTACCTTATGATTCTCTGGTTTTAGGTAGGCTGGTATAGACTGTTCTGTTAGAGTGACTAACCACACTCTGATAATGTTCATATTCATTATACTCTATAAACCCACGGACTGCTGAGACTCCTGACTGCTGAGATCTCTGCATAATGAGATTCCTGACTGTCTTAGACCAGCTGCCCACCAAACAACTACTACAACCTGCCTCAGATCAGCTGCCTGCTCACCATTACTGACCACACTGAGTTTATAAGGACTCTTAACTGCTGCAAGTACTAATATTATTATTATTACCTTCACCATCATTACTTGCATCATTCTCATCATCACTACTATCACTATATCAGTACACCTGAACTACCACACTCATAGGATGGTATGATGACTGTCTACAAGTATTTGACCAGAGGAGAATGTGAGCCTGGTTCCTCCCCAGCTCTGAGGGAGCCTTGCCCCTGTTACTGTGCTCACTGGGGCTTTTGTGTTTTTATGTTAATACTGGAACTCTGTAAAGCTGCTATATGACAACGTCAGTTATAAAAAGCACTAAATAAATACTTTTGACATTTGTGAAACAGCAGAAAGATGAGTCTGTGCTCCCGCCAGTGGGACAAAACTGAAATTCCACATAAACACTTCTATAACTCTGCATTATCCTACATACAAAACTAAACATACCCCGGAAACGTAAAGGGGGTCTACTTTTCAAAAATAAATAGGATGAATCTACATGTATCTTTAGATATTTGTGAGAGGAGCTTAAATAAGCAGAGACACATTTTTCAGAGTCAGAGTGTGGCAGTCTTTTCCCCCACCCATTGATACAATCTGCCATTCATATGATAACTACATGGTAATTCTGCACATGCCAGTGGAGGTTTAGTGGACTGGAAATGTGTGAAAATGCCCATTTGGTCTCTATAAACAAAGAGCGCTCACATGAACAAAAACCTCTCACTTGACTGTTCACACCTATCTCATGAATATTTAATGTAGGAACCACTGAATGAGTAAAACAGAGTGTCACCTCACATTAGTTAAGCTTCACAAATAAAAGCACATACAATGTCTAAAAACTGTAATGAACAGTGTGTAGCCAAAAATGTTTAGAGGGTTTTTTTTTTTTTTTTTTTTACAATATATCAGCACATCTGAAAACAGGTTTTTGGAAAGTCTAAGTTTAGAGATTTAATCAAAATATAGATTTATGACACTCTTACAGTTTTGACACTGTTGTTGCTGAGTTTGGGCTGAACTAAAGTCTTTGTGACACTTTGGATAAAAATTTTAGATGGGTGTCATTTGTAAAAAGTCGACATGTCAGACTACATCAGAGTGTCTGAAACACCCTCAGACTGCAGCGGGTTAAAGGAAAACAATGTTTCACACTGTGCCACCTCTCTGTAAGTAGAGTTGCTTGGCGCGAGTGAATATTTTGAGCCTAAAATGGAGAGAGCTATTCACTGTGTAAGCAATAAAGTTACATTTCAAGCACTTCAAAAAATTCAAGCGATTTTCAAAGCTGGAAAGTTCAGCATTTAAACTTGAGCATTTTTAAGGAGTTCTTGCACTTGTAGAAGCCCTGCAGACAGGCTCAGTAACCACTGACAGTGTTACTGTATTAAATAAACCTAATGAGGCTTTAATTCCATTAATAATATGTATTGTGAGTGAAGCAGTGGATTATGTAGTCATGTTTAAGGCCAAGAGCTATGAAACAAAGCCAGACACTGTCACTCCTCACAGCACTAAACTGTGCAGACATGTTAAGCTAATTATGGCTGTTCCCTAAAGGAGCTACACAGCTAAAGCAGCTAAAGCAGCAGTGCAGCAGCACAGACACTGGAGGGCAGCACACTCACAAGCATCTAAGCAACAGGGAAACGTCCACTTCAGCATCTTAAACTAGTTACCCTGAAGACCGTGCCGGCTTCATGCTCATCTGAATGAAACATGTGCCTGTTGGTTCTCTGAGGTTCAGAGTCACAGCCAAGGAGCATTGTGGCTCAGATCATTAAACATGCGGCGACACCGAAGATCCAACTTTTGGTGACGGATTATCAGGGGCAGTAAATAACGGGCACTGCAGGTTAGAGATCTGGACTGATAATGTAATATACTGAGGTTTCACCAAATAACCAAAGTATCAGACTTTTCAGTCCTCAATGAGCTTTTTTCAGTACTTTTAACACTTAAATATAATAAATACATACAATATAATGCACCAATGTTGTGTTATTTTAAGGACGTTTATTATATCTCTCCACTCTCAGGTCATGAACACACCAGAATTTTTATTGGACTAGAGATGCACCAAAATATTTTAATGCTTAAATTTAGCAACCGATCCTATATTCCAACTTTTAATACTTCTTTAAAAATTAGTTGCCACCACATCTGCTGTACTTTACTGTATTTTGTTGATAACTGAAAAGTTGTGTAGGATTATAGAGCTTATGCTTTAAAAAGGACAGATATGTTATTTAAGTCAAACATTTAGCATTAAAGATAAAGTTGTTTTTAATTTATAGTCACAGTATCAGTTACATGATCATCAACAGCAAACTGATACTCTGGCTATAAACTATAAACACTCATTTAAACTCCCAAGGCTTGACAGAACAGACACATTTCTACATTTTTACACTAACATTTTACTTTGTAATCCATACACAACTTTTCAGTTGTCAATAATATACAGTGGAACCTCAGTTTAAGTCCTTAATCTGTTCTAAAGTGTCTGATAACTGAAATGAACGAAAGCTAAAGCAATATGTCCTATAAGAAATCATGTAAATCAAATTAATCTGTTCTAGACAGTCCAAAATATGAACAAAAATACATTTTATATAGAATAACTACAGTTTTACACACAGAACACAATGACAAATAAATACAACAGACTAATGAAATGGATAAAAGATCATTTAACGTCACTCTTCGATTAGATTAAGATCAACCAATTTAGCCAATGTGATTTTTCAACCCTTTTAACCCTTTCGTGCAGTGAAACACAAACACTAGTGAACACACTAGGCTGTAAGAACTTGTGCCCGAATCAGTGTGCAGCCCTTATCCACCGGCGTCCGGGGAGCAGGTAGGGGGTTAGGTGCCTTGCTCAAGAGCACTTCAGTCATGTCCTGTCTGGGGATCAAACCAGCGACCTTCTGGTCACAAGACTAAATCCTTACCACTAGGCCATGGCTGCCTCCACCTCTTACAGGTTTTGTTTTGTACACACGTTCTCGGATGCCATTTGTTTTCACACCCAGCGCTGTGCAAGGTTGATTTGGTGTGACATATTTTAGTTAGTTTTGAGCGTTATGAACAAGAAACAAAGCCAAAATGAATGACGAATGCATGGGTGAATGCTTTGTTTTCACAGAATTAGCGGCAAGTCACATGGGTACGTCGACAAAAACTGGGCGGCTGAATGATAACTGGGACAAAATTTCCCTGAAAAAAGTTGAAGACAAGCAAACAGTACAATAACCAGCACAAACAATAACAGAGGTTCCACTGTCCAGTAAAATTCTGAATTTTCAGTAACAGCCAGAGTAACAACAACAAATGAAGTATCACAACACTCAATACCAAACTGATACTCTGGCTATAAATTAAACATCATCACTGTCGTTAGTTTGTTTACTGTTGTTTATTGTTGTTTTGTGAACCATTTATACAGTTTAACTAACATGTCTGTTCTTAACCTCTTAAAACTGTTCTTTACAACTCAGTCTGAACCTCAGCCCAAATCTGTGCTATAAAATAATTCTTTGCAGCTTTGATCTTTAGTTGGAAACTGAAAACAGGCCGAAATTATGAAATCAAACAAATAACTTAAATCTAAATGTAACAGATCACTGAATGTGAGGAATAGACAGCAGACCTGTGGGCGGGCCTGTGGAGTTTAATGGGTAAAAATGTCATCTCAGTAGTCCAAACATTCATCTTCAGTTGACACCAAAGTACAGAATAAATAAAAATAATAAAAATATGTAAAAAATAATAAAATCTTAATGCAACAGGACTTGTGAAAGTGATTCCGGCAATAAATTGACCGATTAGATGATTTAAGAGACTAATGTTACAGAATTCTGGGGGTTTAACCTAAAAATATATACAAATAATTAAAAAATTAACACAATAAGCTGCAGCTTTTTAATTTCAACCAACCAAGAACCTCTGAAATAAAACCTCAGAAACGTCTGCAGAGTCAGGATTCTGTTCTGACGCCCAAATCATCTTCAAAGTCAAAAGAAAAGCTTCACCATCTGTCTTCAGGTGTCATTGTCATTGTTGGATGGGTCTTCTAACACCTAAAGATGTAGCAAGCCAAAGGCGGCGTGGCGTCACATCTTGGAATCTTTCCAGGAACGCCAGCCAAGACCTTCACCAGTCCTGTTCATCACCAGCCGTACGACAACTCTCCCAGGAGAGGTGTTGCTGCGCCACCATGCCTCCACATGCTTTCAGGAGCTGAGTAAGATGGGAAAAACACACCCCTTCACCTCTACACGTCCTGCAGGAGGCCTGAGGCTGCAACACTCAGCAAAGCACCTGCTGCACCTGAAACGTTCACCCCGTATCTCCATCTCATCTCACTGTAAACAAAGCCCAACTCAAAGGCCTGAGAATTCCTCCACAACTACAGTGTCAGTGTCGGGTTCACTGAGGACGTAAACCTACGACTGGAATGTAAAGATCAAGCCACGGACTGTACTAAAGATTCTCAGTGACACTGACGTGGTGGTGGTGGTCACTGCCCACTCTATTAGACCTTGTTGGTCCACCTTGTAAATGTAAAGTCAGACAGCAGCTCAGCACAGCCTGTGTTGGCTGATTGGTGCACTATTGTCACTAGATATGATATCTGAAATATTTATACCAAACATCTCTGAACGTGTAAAACCATCAGTTTAATAGGATCTGGAGGAAGCAGAGTGAATACAGAAAATGGGCCAGATCAGATTTTTAAGTCTTTTTAGGGACAAACGCAGATTGCAACCGCTCCATTTATTTATTTATTTATTTTTGTGTTCATTCGGTTTTTCCTTTTTTAAACTACTTAACATGTCAGATGCTGTGACACTGGATTGTAAAATTAACATTTTCCTTTAATACATCATTTCTGATACTTAAATTTGACTAAAAACCGTTTAATACAGTCAGTACTTTAATTAGCACCGTTTTGGTGCCGTATTGTATTGTATTGTATACTATTGAGTACTGAAGAGATTTGAGATGATACACTTATATACGGCCTTTCTGGCAGTCATGGACGCTTTACAATCAACACACAGAGCTCAAACACACACACTGGCAAGAAATGGCAGCCAATCACACAGCATCTCAAACGGAAACAACCGTCCATTGCATCCAGCACTAGGGTCATCATCCAGTGTCAACCTTATCTGGGCACACTAACATAAACCAGGATCATTTAGAGCCAGTTCACTTGATCTCCATGTTCTTGCACTGTGGGAGGAAGCCCACACAGACACAGGGACTCGAACTCAAGACCTCATCGCCGAGACGCGTACGTGCCAACCACCAAACCACAGCGACACCCAATAATTTTTTGCGCTCTACCAAATAAGCATTTTGCATTAAATATCAAGTGTAGTATCACAACTCAAGACCAAAATCAATACTCTGACTATAAACTACAGTCGACGTCTCTACTTTAGAAGAAATTCTCCTTCACATCAAAACAAGAGGCTGAACCAGTTCTTCAGCTCATTAATAAGCCTCACACTAAAATAGGCTGCAGTGGTAATCAGGGAATCCAGGGAAGTTTTCTTCCCGAGCAGGTTTTCCTCTCAGCCTAGTCTACTGCCCCAATTTTCCATATTTACACATTTCAGCTGCCTTCCTCGAGAGCTACCCCTCTACCTGGGCTCCCGAGGGACGTCCCTGTGCCAGAGATGCTACATTATGAAACACGGTCACGACAAGAAGTGCTGAGAGAGCGTCCCACATCACCAAGTCCGAGATGCTCAGGGAAGTGAAGATACCATCAGCAAATGTGCCACCCCAACGAGCATGGCAGCCCCGGCGGAGCCGGCCATAAGTCATCCTTAGTCAGGCATCAGAGTGCTGACAGCATGGAGGAATAAATAAAAACCTGGGGTCATGTTTAATTTTAGACGGGTGGTGTGAACACACCGAGAGCTCCATATGGGTCAAGGAAGGGCGGCGGGTTATGATGCAACCATGGTGCAACTTGTGTTTGCGCAACAGCAAAATGATGAAAGCAGTGAAACCAACACAGTCAATCTGATATCAGAACATCTGCAGAAGCTCCTTCATCAACTTTGCTTTGAGCATTAAGCTCAGGTTTCAAATGACTGAGGTCCAGCGGACATGTACAGAGAACAAAACGCTAAATGTATAATGATTTAATAAATAACTCGCTGAACTGCACCTTGTGGCCTATACATCCCTTCAGCAGGAAGAGAGACCAGCTTCCAGTCTGGCTTTATATTCCAATACTGACTGCTGACTATGGGGTCTGTCTGAGTCTGTCTGTCTAACCCTACTAACGAGTATTCCAGGTAACGAGTCGAGATCTCGGAATATTTTTGTTCCAGGTAACGAATAAAATTCCAAGTAACGAGAAGCGGAAATTAGTTCAAGTATGCCGACCGCTAGGGGCGCGGCGGTCGTAGCATCCCCTAGATGTTAGCGTAGAAGAAGAGGTCAGTCATTACCTTTGACTGCTGTCCAGTGAAAGTGAAAGTGCTAGTGAAAGTGACACAAAGAAAGCAAAAGGTAGTGAACAAAAAAGTTTGATAAATTTTACTTTTCATATGATAAGTGTAACCATGCCATACACGTACGCCCGTCCTCCTGTCCTCCTTAGGCGCCATCCTACATGAGCGCCGTCGTCGTCTCGTTTATTTAAAAAAAAAAAACCATATAAACACATTATTTAGCATATTAAAGTATACTGTATATTGGCCGGCTGACACAGATTAATCAGTTTTACATGTATTCTTATAGGGAAAATGCATCCAGCTAACGAGCAAACCAGCTAACGAGCTCGGCTCCTGCACGGATTAAACTCGTAAGTAGGGTTACCACTGTAACTGAAAATCCCTGTAGATAAGGCTTTTGTCTCATCCAGT
>BRDA01007854.1:2779-16788 GCA_036984385.1 Crenuchus spilurus | reverse complement strand
AGGGGGAGCTCTAACATTGTTCTACAGCAGCTACACTGATAAGACTGCCTGTAGAGTGGTGACAGTGACACTAGGGGGAGCTCTAACATTGTTCTACAGCAGCTACACTGATAAGACTGCATGTAGAGTGGTGATACTGACACTAGGGGGAGCTCTAACATTGTTCTACAGCAGCTACACTGATAAGACTGCCTGTCGAGTGGTGATACTGACACTAGGGGGAGCTCTAACATTGTTCTAAAGCAGGTACACTGATAAGACTGCCTGTAGAGTGGTGTTCACTAGTTTTGTGAGTGCAGACCGACTGTTTTCAAATAACCGGCTGATGTCTGGTATCTAAAAGTGATAATCATGTTGATTAATCAGCTGACCAATCTATTACTATTCATACTGTCCAACTTTATGCAATGGTACAAACACCCATTTTTCTCTGCCAGCTAACTGATCCGATTTGTTGGCTTGTTCTCACCAGCTGAAGGGAGGTGGGAGGGGATTGATTCAGGCTACCTGAGAAAGAACCCATTCATAATGAAGTCAGGTGTGTCTTCAGGGTTTGTGTGTTAGCCACTACTAAACATGTTTGTACAATTACACCAGCTATGGTAAACAACTTGGAGCTAGGCCTTGTTGTCAGGAGCTCCAGGTTCACTAGGGGGAGGGAGGGGGTGAAAGTTCCTGTGTACTGCTGGCAACAGCATTTATTTTAAAACCACCAAATCTCAGTCTGTGAACATCTCTAGTGACAGAACACAACCACAACACATGTGACTATGCTGCGTATCAAACTCAGCTATACTTAGTCACACAAACACCAACAGGATTTGGGAAGAAAGGACACGAGATGGACTCTAACTTTCCATCCAGCACAGACAGACATACAGACAAAACAGAGTCCCTCAGAGGGGACAAAAAATCCTCCACAGATAAAACAAATCACAGGAATAGTTCATCCAGGAATCACACTGAACGTTACTGTGCAGATCTCTGTCCTCCTGGGTCTGGTTGGACTGCACGACTGATGTGTATCATTTCCTTCAGGACTAATACAGTTCTACCTAATTTATCAATCCAATCAATACAGCTCAAACCAATCCAATCAATCAATTTAATATCAATCCATCCATCCTCCCTCAATCAATCAAATCAATCCATCAATTATTACTCAATCAAAATCAATCTCAATCAAATTCAAAATCAGTCAGTCATGCCAATTCATATCCACTCACCTCCTTTTTCACATTTAATTAAAATTAGTTGATCAACAATGATCGAGTCCAAACTTTGCTTCTTTAGTTTAGAACTGCAGCTACAAGGCCTCCACTGAAACACCAAAACCCAATAGTCACCTAAATAGCCCTGTTTTTGTCAATAAACTCTCTCAATACACTCTCACCACCTCCATGTGACTACAGTGTGACTTTTAATACAATCAACATTAAAAAGCTCAATACAGGCCGACACTTCAGACAGCAGCAGGGCTGGTCCAAGACCAGCATCACCACCAGAGTTAGACTAAGTATAAAAACCTTTCAGTACTCAGATCCGACCATCACATCCACTACCCTGCTGAACACTGTGCAGAGATGTGTACAGAGATTCACTTTTAAGAAGAACAGAGATGATATTTCAGCTGTAAACATGTAGAAATGTCTTAAAAAAGATTTTTATTTATGGAAGTGACTGGGCTATTTAGGTGGCTACTGAGTCCTAGTGTTTGTTAGGAATATTAGCCTCACAGCTGCAGTTACACAAAAGCATATCCGGGTTGACTGACTATAAAAAAGTGATAAAATATGTAAATGAGAGTGAGTGAAGCATCTTAATGCAATATTCTGTTTTCCTTATTCCTCTGCTCTTTCTGTCCCAGCTGTGGTCTCCTAACAGGCATCACTAACACCAGCAGAGCTGCAGCACAACAACCAAAAATACATCCAGCAGAAAAAAAGTGGGTGACCACACTGTTACTGCTCCAGATGTGTTTAGACAAGAACAACATGATGATGTGATCGTGCTACAGGTCACAGAAGTATTTGGAGGCCATGTCTCAGCTGACCAACAACACAACAGGCTGCACACAACAATGTAAGTCTATGTATATCCAACAGAGGGAGTGAAGCCAACTTCTGAACTTCAAAAGTCTTATTAGTCTCTCTCATCATGAGGCCGACATGATGGCACCTGTGTGATGTAGCAGCCATAACATGACCTGTTAATGATGCTCTAATGTCCTTCACTGAAAATTATGTTAAAATATGTTTATAGTGTTAAAAAAAGACTTAATTCAGCTTAAACAATGCCTCACATCTCTTATTAAATTACACAGAGAAACATGATGGACGGTGACATGAGGGGATGTTACTATTAATCACTATTACTTTATTCTGCACACTTGTGACCATTCACAGCCCGTCCTTCTCTACTCATCTGCTCTACGTAAACAACTCCTATCACTCACAATACAGTACATCACCAGTCAGGAAGTCTCGCTCTCATTCTGTTAGAGAACCTGCCACAGGGTTCTGGATATAATTACAATCTCCCGGACATTAATCTAAATAACTCACAAAGGTCATTTTATCCAGAAATTCATCCCATTATACATTTATTAGTTTGCTTTTCTAATTTTGTTGCTTGTGTGTATTGACATCATGGGATGTCCAGCAGAAGACAATGGGTTCTCTTCCTTTTGAGGACTTTTCTTGTATAATATATAGAGCAAGATGCTGGCAGTGAGCTACCTTGCTAGCATTTGTGCTAAAGTGTAACTTCTTTGCTGAGAAGCGCTCTTCACTCTCAAAGAAGAAAGGCAAGACAGTTAGAGTGTGTGAGAGTGTATCCAGCTATACATGATTGAAGTAGCCTAATGATCCCAGCAACAAATGATCAAAGTGAAAGTGCACAGCTATTGACCAGTGAGCTTGCACACAGACGAATTTGAGCTTCACATTTAACCCAACAGAGCAGTGAACAATAGTGAACACTAGGGGGCAGTGAACACATTCTCAAAGCAGTAGGCAGTCCTATCCACAGTGCCTGAAGAGCAGTTGGGGTTTAGGTGCTTTGCTTAAAGGTACTTCAGTCATGACCTAACAGGGGATCAAACCAGCAACCTTCTGGTCAAAAGACCAGAAGAACTGCCTTTAAATCAGAAAAGGCTCCAATATCTCACAAAGGTTGATGTGGACAGTGCAGATTGATATGCTGGCTCAACACAATGCCTGGCATCACTGACATCATCAGACCAAGCCTAAATGTAAAATTTCACATCCAACTCTTTGTAAACCTCATGAACTTCAGTAAATAATAGAAAGTGATAAGCAAGAAGCTCTGTGCATGTTTCAATTGTGTCACAAATCAGAAGGAACTTGTCCAAAAAAACTTGGGCACAGCTCCAGCCTGACTCCACAGCTTCTGCAGCCATTTGGACGTTTCCAGAATGCAGGGCTTCATCCAGCTCCACTGCTGCCTGTAAACAGCTTAATGCAGACAATGGAGCGCGAGCAGGAGAGAGCCAATTAGGCCGCCCAGCACAAGCCGAGCCGCCTGGGAGGCTCCAGCTGCCTGGTTAGTCCAGTTTAAAAGCACTGCTCCGAAAATAAATAAATAAATAAAATGTCATCTTCATGCCAGAGACCTGAAGGCATTACGCTAACTCAGCAGAGCTAGCGTGCTCACAAAACTAAACCCAGGCACTAAAAACGAAGCAAAGGGAGGGAGAAAGGAGAGGAAAAAGGCATCATATGCAGTGAGATCGAGGGAGAAAACAGCCCGAGGCAAAAGTTCTCAGCTCAGACGTCCTAAAGCGAGGGAGACGTGATGAGCGCACGCTTTCCCCCGGAGGGATTCAGAAAGTGAGATTAAAACAATACGCTGCCAAACTTTGCGCCAGCACTCGTTAAGTGACAGCTGTAGATAAGGATGGGGCACGGCTAAGCACCTCACTTCACTCCCAAACAGCTGAGATGTCTTCTGCCGATGGGCTTCAACTGTGTGATAATCAGCACATCAGCGAAGAAGGCATAATTAACACCACTTCGCATAATTAAGCACATCACTATCAGGTAATTAATAGATGGTAATAAAGAGTGTGGATCTGCAGCTTCCTGGGGTGATAACAGGAGCCCAGCAGAGTGAATAGATCACTCTCCGTGCAGAGAAAAGTGACAAAAAATGCTAAAGGGCATGAGACACTGCCTGTGGCTGCACATGTGATGAAGCAAAGCATAGTGCTAATTATAAGACTGGAAAATGAGGTTTAGCATGTTGATGACCGACAGATGAACATTTAATACTATAGTTATACTGCTTAAAGGTGCAACTTCTTTGCTGAGAAGCGCTCTTCACTGACAAATAAGAAAAGGCTTATTTCTCTCATCTGTACTTAGTATGTGTATGTACCTCATTTATATCACACTACACACACTGTCCTATGTGCTATATTTTATATTAGTGTATCTTTTTCTATTTATGTATTTGAAATTTGATTAATTAATTAAATTACCTGCATTGAGACAAATTCCACGCACACTTCTTGCGAATAAGGATTTCACTTTCTGCTTACGATTACTGCATTTGACATTTTCTATTAAAATTGTTCACATTTGTAACAATTTGTGCAAATGTAACCAGTGGAACTGCATCAGTCAAATCCAATCAATCCAATTCAAATCAATAAAATCAATGCAAAGCAAGCAGTATGACACAGTATCAAACTCAGCATCATTGTGGAAAATGATGACACTGAAAATCCATCACACTGTTGGCCTGAAGAATGGACGTAGGACTGTACAGAAGGTTCGTCTATAAGCAATAATCTGATACAAAAATTACAATTCAGTGCAGGGACCCAATTTAGTGGCATGTGCCCTGGTAAAAAAACTGATATGTATCTGATTTGTGGTCATATGGCATGAATGTGAGGTCAGATCAGATTGATGTGACTGTACATGGTCTTAGTGCTAAACCAGTTCTGACTTTACTTCTGTTTACACACAGAGCTACTAAAACATCAGCTGGCTGCTTTTATTCACCTTCTCCACCTGATCATGTACAGTCCACCAGCTGTTTACTGTCCTCCTGAGCTAAACACCATCATCAGCTTCTAACACGCCTGTTTAATACAGTCTCCCTAATACAGGGTTGCCAGATCCCCAATCACTCATACCCATTTTCTTAGATAGTCACACTACACAAACTGAAAATAACCAAATCTAACAATAATAAGTTAAATTATAATAAGTACATTTTCTATTTATTTTCTATTTCTATTTAGCTAAACACCCTGGCACCTCTAAAGTTTTATCAACAACTCTATTTTTGTAAACCTGGCAACCCTGGCTGACATCATGACGTTTTTTGTTATTGGTAATGTGCTTAAAGGTATCATGTGCATGTGTGTCCTTTCAAAGACAGATTCGTTCACATTACAGACGTACAGTTGGTGACGTTTGGTGACGAAAAAATCAGATTTAAAGAGGCTGTAATGTGAATGGCAGGCTAACTTAACCAGTCCTCTTCATGTCTTTATGTCATCAAACAGTGGTCAAAAGGTCCAACAGAAAGCCTTCCTGAAGGAGCCGCATTGTGCTGCTGGTCTATGTGGGAGCAACAAAACGGCACCGCTCAGGATTCACTGATGAACCATATCTGGCCAGAGAAGCGAGAGTCATGAGCCGAAACAAAGCCTGATCTGTTCCTGATGGAGAAACAGTTTCAGCAATGAGCTCCACTGACCTGCTGAGAACAGTGGGCTCAGTATAGCTGCGACACCCTGCTGTGACCACTGCAGCATCTCAGACTGACGAGAGCCACACACACACACACACACACACACACACACAGCCCCAGTGACCAGCCCCAGTCAGCCTAATTACAGATAATTGAGCACAACAGGCTGAGCCGGGCTCAAACTAAACACATGACCTCACTAACCGAGTGAAGACAAAAGTGCAATTCTGCTCCACAGAACACAAATGACTTCCCAGCTAGGTACCAATGCACAAACACCACAAAACAAGCAACAGGTCTCCTCGGGCTGAAACAATCATTTCCCTTTAACGCATTTCAGGCCCATTAGGGGAAAACACCACGGTCCAGATGCTGGGCTCAGTGTTGTCGTAGCTCACCTGCATCCTGAGAGTTGAGCACCTCCAGGGCGTGCATCATGGCACTGGCAAACACGTTGGCATCCTCCTTGCTGCCGAAGTTAAGGCCGTACACCTGGCGTGCATCGCGCCACTGGTGGAAGGTCTGTGTGGCCTGGTTATATTTCAGCCCCTTGGGAATGGCACAGTTTATCACCACCTGCAGACAACAGCAACAGGATAAGATGTTAGACTTTCTCAAACTCTGATGGATGCCGTTGCTTTGAGACAATAATAACCTGAATAGTTTTGTTAATAACAATATATTCATGACCTGAAATAAACTCTAATTCAATCATCAACGTGTAATGTTTACCAAACATAGTTAAACATACATATGTACAGTATAAGGAGAAAAGTATTGGGACACCTGCTTTTATGTAAACAACTGTATTAAAAGGGTATTTAACTGTCACTGCTGTCCAGGGAAGGCTTTCTAGACATCCACGACCACCTCAACCAAAAAGTACAGGGAGGAGCAGAGAACAGAGCTCAATATATATATATATATATATATATAAAATATAGATACACACACAATATTTTGGGTGCTCAGCTCATGAGGGCCCTGGGCTGCAGTCTATCTTTACCTAGTGCAATGACATACACAAGTATAAAGGTCAAAAATGAACAAGTGATGATCTTTGACAGCACCATGTAATTTGCAATGTTCCCACAATGCATCTCCTTTTATATGCATGAAGACGTCCCTGAGGATGATCCACAGATTAAAGCTACTGGCTGCACATTTACTCCAGCACAAGGAAGCACCTTCAGACCAAATGCTGAGCAGCAGCACGGCTTCACTTCAGAATAACCAACATATATTATAGATTTAGCAGCAGTAGCCATTTAACTACAGGCCCCGACTCAAATATCCAACACTCCATCAACGCTTCCCACGTTTTGCTGGGAGACCATTACAAGCTTCCTCAGCAGCTTGGCCACTTTCCCAGCCTTTGACAGGACTAGTGCACGTGATTAGTGCACATTATTAATGAGACAGTGAACACAGACATTTCCTCTAAATGTGACCTTCCTTTAAGCCTCAGCACCATTGCAGTTCATTTTCTTTTATCATTATTAACATTACACTTATATAGTGCCTTTCTAGATGCCACAGGACGCTTTACAATCAACACACTCTTTGATTTTATGCTGTATTATTTGAGTGATCATTCTCAGTGACACTGATGTGGTGGTGATGTGTTAGTGGGTGTTAGGGATGCTGATGTTTTTAAACAATTGCTGGAGTGAAAATAGTGCAGCCAACAGCATCACCAATGGACTAGGACAAATTTGGCTACTTTACACCTACAAGGTGTAAAACACCACCACCACGTCAGTGTCACTGAGAAAGATCCACCAGCTCTGTGTGGGGTCCTGTTTTTGAACAGAGTAAAAGTACACATAGAAACAGATTCACATCAGTTTGTTATTGTAGAACTACAAAGTGCTCAGTGGAGTTAAAATGAACAAGTGTGGGGGTTTTAATGTTATGGCAGAAAAGTATATTTCAATTATTTGCTGCCATATGTAAATAGCTAAACCTCATGTCTAATTCAAAAAGCACTCCAGGCTGAAACCATTATAAATTCGGGATGAGTGGGCGTGGCTAAACTGCTGGAGGCTGAATAGGCGGATCTACGCTCATCTTGTTTTGGTGGTAAGCAATACTAGCATATTAACACTTTAGCTCATCGGTATACAGTCATACATCATCCATCCAGAATAATGTGAAATGGCAAACTTATGTTTTATATTCATTACACAAAGAGACATATTTAAGTCAGTTGTTTTAATGCTGATCATTTGTATAGCTGGAGTTGAGCCAATTAATCACAGTAATATGACACTTCTGATGTTGTCTCTGGTTCAGGAGTGTTGATATTAAATAAGTGGCAGTTGTAGCGCGGAGACTCAAACTTCTCACTAATCACAAATTCTCAATTTCTGATATTCATACTGCAAGTCATACTGATCAACATTAACACAAAAAAAGCTTGAAATGTCACTTTGTGTCAATGACATTCAGTATGAGTTTCTTTTAGAATTAATTTAACAAAACTAAATACTTTTAGTATTTAGATTAAATAGTTGAGAAGCAAACAGTTGTTTAAAAAGAGGCTCAGTGGACCAGGCCAGTCTGAAGATGTCCTCTGATATTCTGCGAGATCACTTCTGCATTAAGCTCAGCATGTATACAGCATGTCAGGTCACTTATCAGTCAACTGATTACCCCACCACAGCGTCAAACATCAAATATGTGTCACCATCTGGTGTGTGTACATATACATGCTTGGCTGCACTTCAACTGTTCTTCACTGTTATAAGCTGATAAACTGCTCTTAGGATGCCTCAGCAATAGAGGTGTGAACCTTTACTGATCTCACAATTCGATTATCATGTCAACGATTCAATTCAATATTGCCATGCATCACGATGCGGCACATGCATTTTCTGTATTATTTCATTTGGTTGGCAGGTTTTGCACACCGCATGTGACTTGTCCAGTTCACAATTCCCAGTCAGCTCATAGAATCCAGAATGTGTCCATATTTTGGCTTTTAAAACATTTGGTGCGTTTTTATTCTCCGTTTTTGCTATTACGTATGCGATGAATGATGTCATCACGTTATAATCGATTATGGTCTGTAACTGCATCGCTGCCGAATTGCCTACGGCCGCATCTCGATGCACTGATTATATAAAAAAATATATATATTATTTAATATAAATAAAAAACAAAAAGATTATATAATTTCAACACCTCTACTTAGTAAGTAGGGTTGGACAATGTGTACCTGACAGACTCAGGACGATGTCCATGCGCGTAATTTGCGGGGGAGATAGGGGGGTTATGACCCCCTCAATAATCTGATCCAATCACTATAACCCCCCCAATAAAGTCAAATAATTTAAATTTACAAAAACATCTTTCATGAATAACTTCTTAATTTTCTTTATTCGTGATCAATTTTGGGTAAAATACTAGCATGTTTAATCATTTGGTAATGTAACCCCCCTTTCCCCACAAAAACTTGGTATCACCCAACCCTGTTATTACGGCTGTTTTGCTACAAGGAATAACGTTAGCTAACGTAGCGTTATCGCCGTAGACACAAGTTGAGGTAGCCTAGCCAGGGCAAAAACTGCTGCGAGCAAAAACTTGCTGATATAAATGTACAGGAGTAAGAATGTTTGACTCCTAATAATAATATATGATATTATATAAGTATTCAGCAAGTTATGGACTAACGTTACGTTACCTTTAGTCACGTAGCGCTCTCTCTTTCTCTGTCTGTGGGGTCTCTCTCTCTTTCCCTCTGTCTGTCTATGCGTGTGTCTCGGTGTGTGAGTGTGTGTCTCTCTCTCTCTCTCTCTACATGTGAATAAATTATCATAAGTAGCGATGTGGGTAGTGTGTCGAGTGAATAGAATTGCAGTGAATTACTATATTTAGTAGCTATGTGCACGTTTTGTAGAGTATTCTACTAGACTTAAAACTCTGAAGTGATTTTTTACTGGTGAAATTTATACTGGGGCACTGCAGATCAATACTGGGGTATGTGCCCCAGTAAAATATGTTTGGTGACATATTGCTACTCCCTGCTCCTCCTAAGCTGACAATGAGTCAAAAGAAAAAAGTTAAAAGTGGTTATTTGTGCACACAGTACAGTACAATACCTGTAATATGTAATAAACTAAACCCATTGAACAAGTATATAGTTTTACTCAGTGAATACACACATTTTATGTATTTAGTTATTAATAACTAATATTAGTACTGATAACAGGACTGAAGATGAGAGTCCCATAAATGTCCAGGATGAGACTCTTAACACATCAAGTTAAAACCTTTTTCTCTACAGAACGTGTTTAATAGTAAAGAGTTTAATGTTTAATTACACTCTCATGCTCGGTGGAGAACAGACTACTGTAAAATATTCTATTTATTATACTGTATTTGGCAAAGAAAGTTAAATAAATACATGGTAAAAGCATTACAGTGTATTTCTAATACAGTTAACCCAAAATCTCCTGAATCCTTTTAGAAAAGAAAATGATTTAATAAATAAATAAATAGGCAGACAGCTCAACCCCCCCAATGTTGGACCGAAAGTTACGCCCTTGACGATAAGGTAAACACTAAGCTGGATGATGACATCAGGGTGGGGTATCAATTTTAATACACTTTCCTTTACAATTTTAATGAATCAATTCATATTTCTATTTTTTTTGCACATGTGCCCACTCACTACTAACAAATACTTTCCTAAATAAAGCAGAACAAATGGACCACATACACTATACAGGCTTCATAACAGAGAACAAAAAAAGACTTTTCAGTTGTTTTTTTATTTCCTGAAATATTATTATTATTAGAAATAGTGCATAATAATAATAATAATAATAATAATAATAATAATAATAATAATAATAACAAAACTACAAATAATTGTTTACATTTATTGTGGATGATGAGCATTATTATTAACTATTATTATTGTTATTATTGTTTTTACTGTTATTAATAATTTGAAATGCACATTGTTGTTTGCCTCCTTAAATCAACCGGGTCAAACAGTGTGTTTTAACCAAAACATGACAGACCCTAAGGTACAATGTTGACTAAAAGTGAACAAGTTAAGAGGTATAGGATGAGGCTTTTAACCATTTGACTTGGGGTCATTAAATAGGAATTTCTTTAGAAAATAAAGTGCAGTTTAACACATTCTTCTGTGCTCTTACGTCGTCCAGTCATTTTCCACTGTCCAAGTAACATTCCAATATCCGAGAACACAAAGGCCCAAAACAAGTAAAGTACAGGCCCAAATACCCAAAATTCATCTGCTGACCTGTTACCAAATACCTAAAACTCCCAACATTAATCAACAAGATAACTAACTTAACTTTATTAAGAAAACATTGCATCAGCTTTGAAAATGGAGACAATAAAGAAGTTGAATCGTAGCTCCAATAAAAACTTCCACTTCCTCCACTGGTAAACCAGCACCAACACACAGGCCTACTTCTCAAACCAGCAATGAACTCAGAGCTGAATAAACACCACTAATGGCAGGTGTCATCACGGAGATCAAAAGGACACACGCGCGCACACACGCACGTAATCCACATCCAGTAGCAGAATAAGGAGTGCCAAGACACTCAAAGAACAAATGCCAACCTAATCTTCACTTAGTAATTCTAAGCTCAGGCTGGGCAGACATTACAGACAGACGGGCACACACCATAGACAGACAGACACCACAGACGAACAGACTGACAGTCCCCCCCAAAAAAAGAAAGTTCTCATGTGCTTCTGCTGTGGAGCCCTTTGAAAATATGTTGAACTCTCACTCTTACACAGCTGGCCACCCGCACCGGTATAGGCATGCCCCCCTCTGCCTCTCGCATCAGCATGCCCCCCTCTCACTCCACTGCATCTCACTGTCATACTGAAACACCTCCATCTTGCATTGACTCGAGTCCCTCCGACACTGCTGTGCCTCATTCTCACGTGGCCACGCCTCCCTCTCACTCCATGGTGTCTTGCACTACTAGCCTGTCTCTCACACCAGCACGCTTCACTGTCAGACAGCCACACACTGTGTTCACAAAAAATAACTAAATAAATTAATTAATTAAGAACAGTGTGGCTGGAGTTAATGAGCTTCTGCAGTAGACATCACATGACCACGGTGTTGTAGTAACATGATGATATGGGCCCATGTGCTGATATATGGCCCATATGGCAACGTCCACTTCAGGGAGCTGATCTGCCAATAAGACAATCATGAGAAATGATGTCAATTTGTCAGGTTGGCTGTGGATTCGAAACGATGGATGGAAAGACCCTCTAACAAGAGATATTTATGCGTCTCTGAGAAGATGACAGTAATATATTAAAGTTGGCTCCTTTAACTCAAGGTGTCTCATTTAAATCTACAGTGTGCCGCCGGGGTGGGCTGAAGTGTAGCTAATGAAGTCTCCCCCTCCACACAAGGGAGTATAAACAAACAAGACAGGACTGAAAAATGGCTCCTCACTCCCTCGCTCATCTGCCACTTCTGCATTTCTGTCATCATGAAACAAGCCTCTCCACTGCAAACAGACCTTTAACACATCTACAGTCAAAGACCAGCCTTCAACTAATCCTGATGTATTTCTCCATAAGAAGATAAATGTGAAATATAATCAAGTGGACTTTTGGTCACAAGCAGCAAACTGAGCAGATTTACTACATGAACAGCTGTGAATATGAATCCATGTTCATAAGCATCATGTGACACAGAGCATCACTGCTCTCCTCCTCTACATATCAAACAATATCATAAGTGTGCCTGAGCTCTGTGTTCATGATACTGGCAGAATAAACATAAAAAGGATGACAATACCAGCCCTCCCCACAAATGGACTAATGCAAAGTATTATTATAATCTAATCCTCGCACAAGATTAACTAAATGTTTTTTTTTTTTTTAAATGTTCTATATAGGACATTAAGCCATTCTATTAAAAATAACTAGAAAAGTGTGTTTCCTTCAGGACATCTATAATGGTTGCACACCTAAAATGGTTCCCAATCCCATGCAGCTGCTACGTAGCTGCTAGCCTATTGCTATGTTGTTGCCGAGTGGTTGCTAGGCTGTTGCTATGTTGTTGCTAGGTTATTTGCCACATGGTTGCCAAGTGGTTGGTAAGTGGTTGCTAGCCTGTTACTATGCTGTTGCGAGTGGTTGACAAGTAGTTGCTAGACTTTTGTGATGTGTTCCCCAGGCTGTTGCTATGTGGTTGCTAGTGCAAGTAAAAATGGTGATATGATTATTTAAATGTAAAAATTTAAATTCTGTAAAAGTAGCAAGACGAGAGAGGGACAAGATGTCTGCAGGAACTTACACAATACACCAGGACTGCCACCAAGTGCACAAAAAAAGACACCTGTTTTTTGTAGTAAATAGTAGCAAATAGCTATAAATGTATTATAAATTCACTTAAATTAACAACTTTGCATGCTCACATGTTTAAAATGTCTTAATAAAGGGCCCTGAGTGGCTTGGTGGACTAAGGCGCTGCCACTATGACCCAAGGATTGTGAGTTTGAATCCCAATCATGCTTCTGGCCATCGACAGAACAGAATTGGCCATTCTCTCACTTCGGGTGGGCAAGATGGCACACACTACCGACGTCTGCCAGGCTATCCATCAGAACTGGATTTGCTGTATCACAAGCAGTTCAGAAAAAAAGAGGCTCAATTTCACTGGTATCGGAGGAGGCCTGTGCTCTTCTGCCCCCTCCCAAGAGAGTCAGGGACATCACAAGTGATAGTGATAAGGAGAGTTGATAAAAAGGTTCAGGTTAATTGGCCACTAAAATACATTGTGAAGAAAATCAGGTTTAAATTTTTATATATATAAAAAATATTATTAAGCATGTTGGCATTTTCATAAACAAAAACACTATTTGAAATCTGACTGTATGGTTTTGTATGTCCACCATCTAAAAATGAAGAATAATTGTCAGGTCACGTCAGATGTGCTGGAAAAATATAGTTAACGTTTGCATGGTGAACATTTTTAATGTAGTTACATAAAGACAAAGTGTTCAAAAATAGCCAAACACCACAAGACTCCCCGTGGTTAGATACCTCATTAATAATTTACATTTAAGCAAGTCTGTTTGAGGTCATTTAACTCAACAGGGTTTTGTATAAAAGTATATTCCTTCTTACAGTAAAAGCAGAAATAAAACACTAAACAAGGAAACTTCAGACAAACCTGTGGCTGACGAGAGAGAGAGAGAGAGAGAAGAGAGCAGTCGGTGTCCAAACAGACTTCAAAGGAACAAATCACAAAATAAAGACGA